>JAFFST010049899.1:198796-211864 GCA_022414735.1 Noturus placidus
TGTGTTGTCCTTGACTACTGTTTAAATTGGTTTGATGTTCCGAAACACTTAAGTGTGACAAACATGCAAAGGAACAGGAAATGAGGAAGGGGGCAAACACTTTTTCACACCACTGTATGTAATCAATTGCAGAGAATGCTGCAGTTGATCCAAACATTCCTGTTACACTGTTGCTAAAAGTATTTATACCACAAAGCCAAAAATAATGAAGAGTGCAGCAGAACGGAAGTGCAGCAGAACAGAAAAATTATGTGTGAACACTGTATCTATGTGCCTTTTACACTGGAAGGAACAAATTGATAGGTTGTGGTAGTTAACCTGGAATCAGTAGTTTAACTTCTTGTACAGAACAATATATTGAACCCACACCACAATTTTCTGAAACATTTACCCCTTTTATCAAAAAGTGACTTACATTTCAGAATACACTTGATTGTTAATAGTTTCACTACAGTTCCTAACAATGGCTCTCAGTTCGTCTAGGAATTTGAAATCACCAAATCCAGCATCAGTGCCAAAAAAAGCAGTATGTTGACCAGGAAACAAACCCAGGCCTGCCTGATCCATCATGTTTCTGCATTTCTGCATGGAGTCTAGCTCCACTCACCAGAAAATTACTCACTGCTGCTGAAGATGGCCCTGCATGGATAGCTTAAAGATCACCATAGGTTTACTTTGAATAGTACCACACAGACACACTAAAGATGGCTGTGGATGTTCTTCCTTGGATAGCCTTAAAACAGCTATTGTTAAGACCAGTTTACACTCAAATCTTCATCACTGAACAGTTCATAACTTCAATTTGATACAAAACAATTAACTTAAAACTCTAATGATGCTCATACTCATGTTCCTTTTAACACACTTAACAATGCTTGACTTTGTAGTATATAGTTATAGACATGGAATTATTTATAATCACACTATCTGGTTTCACTATCAGGTGAGGATGGTTTCCATTTTGTGGTTTCCATTTGTCTGGTCCTCTCAAGGTTTCTTCCTCTTTTCGCCACAGGGGTTTTTTCCTTGCCACTGTCGCCCTTGCTTTCCTCATTAAGGATAAATTTTTTAATAAAAATTTTATATCCGGATTTCTGCAAATGCTTCTTCTGCAAAACATATCCATTGTTAAAAGCATTTAAATTTTAATTAATTGAATTGACTCCTCCTTTCTGGCAAGATCACCAACACTGACTACGGTGGCTAAAATATCTCGATGTTGTACTGTTGTGAACAGTCAGTAATAATCTGGTAAAAAATGCACTTAACAGAAAAGTTTAAATGGCACACTTATATAGCGCTTTTATCCAAAGCGCTTTACATTGTGTCTCATTCACCCAGTCACTCACACACACTCACTCACACTCACACACCAATGGTAGCAGAGCTGCTATGCAAGGTGCTAACTTGCGATCGGGAGCAATTATGGGTTCAGTGTCTTGCCCAGGGACACTTCGGCATGTGAAGTCATGCAGGCCGGGAATTGAACCTCCAACGCTGTCATGTCAACGCTGAAACAGCGTCCAATTACAATAATACCTATAAACATGGCCGCCATGGACTACAACATCGAAAAACAGGGGAAACTACTTCCACTACCAGATGCCTCAGAGACAACTGTCACATCTAGCTATCGAATAGCTATGGGGGAAATTCATGAAAAACTTGGCATCATAGTGAGCCTGACATCAGGTTATTATCCCCAAGCTAATAGCCATTTAGGCCAGCACGGTTCTGTCCCAAGACTGAGTATGCACAGAACACCCTCCAACACTAAGCCACCAAGTTAACCCCTATTCAGTGTGTTCTAGGATACCAAGCACCACCGTTCCCATGGAATGCCAACCCGATGGATTCACCCACAGTGGACGATAGAGTTCAGGTGCAATGAGCAGGTATGGGAACAAGCTCACCAACAACATAGCTTGAACACAGCCTATGTAACCAAGAAGTTTGCAGATTGTTGCTGAGAGGAGACTGCTAGCAATGAACCAGGTGACTGAGTTTGGTTATCCTCCGGGGACCTCCATATCATTGAGGAGTGTACAAAACCAGCACATCGCTACAACAGTCCATTAAAGATTTTAAAGCGAATAAATATAAAAAAATATAAACTGAACCTGCCCCACCACAACCACCTAGCCCCATTTTTATTATGTCTCATGTATGAAACCAGGCCCCCTCTCAGAACGCACACACCCCCACCACCCCACCTGTACCCCTTGACACTGAAGGAGAACCAGCATACATGATGCAAAAAATCCTAGACTTATGCCAGAGGGACGGAATAGCTCTGTAATGGCTCATTGAATAGGAGGGCGATGACCCTGAAGAAAAAAGCAGGATTCTGGCCCATGATGTGCTCGACCCCATGTTATGTCAAGAGTTCCATGTGTACCACCCGTACCTCCCAGGTCCCCGACCCAACTACAGAGTACCTGTACACTATTACAGCCACTCAGTATTTAAGGACTCACTTCTCATCAGTTAACTGTGAAGTATTCAGTGTTTATACCAGTCAATACCAAGCCTTGGTATTCTCATTGTCATCATGGTCTTCGGGTCTTGTTTTGCGTTTCACATTTTTTACTATAGCCTAGTCTAATTCATGCTGGTTGCTCATCACCTGACCTTTGAAAGGAGGTCATCCTGTTAGTGTGTTAAATAAAGTTGCTGTTCACTTACATTTGCATCCATATCTGCCGTCCGACAATTCATATAAAATCTTTCTTCAGCTCTCCACAGATTGTATTCTTTGCACCAAATTCCAGCATGTGCCAGTCTAAAATTTCTTTCAACATCAATCAACACAAATATTTTTATTGGAATTTTTGGATTATTGAGATTTTTACATCAACTCGTAGCTACCGCTCAGTGTTCTCCTCATGCTCCTAGATAATAGCAGCTGTGATTGCTAATACTGTATCTGACTTACTGGCTGGTGTGACCTTGGTAAATGCAAGGGTGTAATGATCTCTGCTCTCTGTCACCCAGCTGCTAATCAATGACCCCAACCCCACTGATTTCTCCCTGTTCAGTTTTATGTTATCCAGACAGGACAAGTGAGTAAGTGAGTTATTCAGCTGTCTTAACAGCTGTTGAATCATAATATTTTTGGTTTTAAATTTTAGTATTGTTTTTCACAACATTTGATTTTATTCTGGTGTGCAGCATTTCTCTAATTTGTGTCTGACCAGTTATAAGTGAGAGCTCCACTTACATTCAAATTTCATTAAATATACATGACTGTGCAATATTGAGCAAGAGGCATGCCCATGAAGACCTTTTAATATCCAATCAGTGTAAGCTCTTCCTGCAGAGATAGATGAATCACTTGTTGGGGTTTAGTGATTGCTGTGTGTCAGTTAACCAATTGATGTGATGCTTATTAAAAGGTGTGTAACTGGAAGTACTGTTGAAATGTATAATGTATAGGTTTCTATATCTAATCTATGACGAAGGCATTCTGAAACATACACAATAATGGACTCAGTGAAGCTTAAATGCATACACACCTGTAATGGGCAAAACTGGATGTCATTTGTATAGCTGCATATATATTATTAAGTAATCCATCCATCCATCCATCTTCTACCGCTTACTCCTTTTTCAGGATCACGGGGAACCTGGAGCCTATCCCAGGAAGCATCGGGCACAAGGCAGAGTATACATAAAAATAATCTTCAGTTGTGAATAAATAAACACTGCTCCAGGGTCCCTGGTTTGATCTGAGGCTCAGGTTTCTGTCTATGTTGTCTATGTGTCTATGTTGTCCCCATGTCTATGTAGGTTTCCTCCAAGTTCTACAGTTTCCTCCCATCTCCCAAAAACATGCATGTAGGTAGATGGTCTATGCTAAATTGCCCCTACGTGTCACTGACTGTGTGCATGGTGCCATGCAGTGGACTGGCATCCCATCCATGGCAAATTTTCTCGCCTCAAACCCAGTATTCCTGAGACATGCTTCAGATCCTCTGTGACCCTGACCGTAATAAAGTAATTACTGAAAATGAATGAATGTAAACAAATAATAAATACATTTATTGCAGAGACATTTCATTAAAGTATTGAATATGGATCTGAACTACCTTATAATAATTCTTGATTAAATCCAAAAAAGATTATTACCAGTGTTTATTAAGAGGCACAGATCTGGCATTAACAGTTTTAATTGTGCATAGTTAAAAAGTAACTTATAAAAAATTCAGAATTAAATGTAACATTTTAATACCACAGATGATTTAACACCATCGTTATGGGAGTCATTCTTGTTTGCAGTGTTAAAAAAGCTGATGAATTGAAGAATACTTTATCCTACAATGACCTTCAGGTGAGTGCAGCCCTTCATTTGTCTCGCTTTCATTTCTTCAAAACACAATCTTTTTTACTGCAAACCTGGCCAACCCTGACCACCTTATCATTCTATTTATCTCATAACACGTTAAACTGTACTAAATCTATATGTTTGGTGTGAATGTCTCTCTTCTGCAAATGTCAAGCTAACTCAAAACTCGAGTTTAGTTTAGGCATCTAACATCTATGTACACATCTAACAACATGTATGTATAAAATCTCTTTTAAACCCTTCAAGATCATTATTGTTTTAATAATCTTAAATGATATTATACAGTAACTGCTATGAATTATTTAGTTCCCACAGTGGGTCTAACCAGAAAAGTGTGAAGTTAGAAGATTGAGGGCTGTTAGTCTCATCCCCCTGACAGATTCTACTTATAGATGATCTAAAGAGGATTAATAGAAATTCTTTCTATTTTCACAGATAACAATGGCATACAGAAATTCTTTTTCAGACCAGAGGTTAATATTTCTTTATAAATATCATAAATACCAGAGGTTGATATTTCTCTATAAATATAAGTTTCCAGTTAAAATAATTTAGAAGCGTATAAATCCCACAGAAATAATAATACCACCTAATCATATATGCATATTACTCATAAAAAATGAGAGTCATAATCTTACAAACTAACAGTAGCAGCCAACAATCTCAGAAAACCCCATTCCTTATTCTGCATATATATAATGTGTAATTTATAATGTGGAATTAGTATTGCAACTTGCATTCAAGACAGTTATTTTGCATGTAAATTTCCCACATTCAAGTTTTAAACTTTTGGTTAAGTGTGGGAACACAGATACTTAACTATGATACACTGTATCATATGATACTGTATATGATACACAACTGTGATGTGCTATTATGTATGTCACGTGATTATGTATTTACAATTACATTCCTATTTTGAGTTTGGGGCTTTATCATTGTGAAGTCTGTTGAAGCACAAGAAAACAGAGACTAAGGAGAGCAAGACAGATAAAGAAGACACTCATTAGATTGGATACAGTAGGCTAAATATTGTGCATTTCATACTATCCTTAAAGCAAATCCAAAAGCTGTTAAAGTGATAGCTTGTAAAACAAATAAATGAACAATTTGTATTATTATAATGTTCTGTGTGGATGAAGAATGAATGAGAGATTGAATCTTATAATACTAAAGTCACATTTTGCTTAAATACAATTTCTGATACAAACAAAGAAAAGTATAGTGAAAGGATGGTTATTAACATAATTTACAAAAGACAAAAATAAAATGTGCTTATAGTACAAGTTAAAATTGACTATGATTTCCAACAGAATCAACAAATGTCTTGCATCTTAATGTGCTCCAATGGGGGAAGCCTGTGTGAAAAACAGTGTTGCCTGATCCTTCTTTATTTGAGCTCGACTGTAGATCTGTTCCAACACAGAGTTAGTGTAGACTACATAATGCACGTGCACAGAAAATGCAACTGCTTTGCATTAATGGTATAAACACTGAGAACGTTTTGCATACTACTGTAGGGAGAAAAATGTTAGAATAAAAAACGTGTTAATAGGACGTCAGGTTGGCGTTGTTGTTGTTTTCCAAATTTAAAACAGAAGAAAGATAGACTGCGTGTTCCCCTCTTATTGATTGTGCACTATTATCTTATAATTGACATTTTATAATGTCATTTATTGGTAGAGCGGGTTGTCCACTAATCCACTAACCGTGGGGTTGGCGGTTCGAATCCCGGCCCGGCTGACTCCACATGCCGAAGTGTCTTTGGGCAAGACACTGAACCCTAAGTTGCCCCCAATGGCAAGCTGGCAGCTCTGCTACCATTGGTGTGTGAATGTGATCTCATTAGTAAGTCGCTTGTAAATGTAAAAATGATATTTCTGTAAAGCTGCTTTGAGACAATGTACCATTGTAAAAAAGCGCTATACAAATTGATAATTATTATTATTATTATTATTTTGTTCTTAGACGTCCTGTTTTATCAAATGTTTAACAATGTCCAGTGATATTAGTAATCTCGGTGTGCGTTCGGCTCTAAAGCACGACTCCAGTCTCCATATTGAACAAACACGCGCGCTTTTCACCTTTGGGAGCAGCGTCGCCATGGAGAGCACCATCCGGCTGTACAGCATCCCAGCGCGCGCGCTGCTTCGCGCCACCCGATGGCTTTTCTCCTGAGGAGATGCTTAAATCAGCACTGCTTTACTCAAAAAGCCTAATGATTTCTTTTGTTGTTGTTTTGAAAGATAAACCCGATCGCGCCATTTTCATCTAAAAGGCTGTCACGCGCGCTCGGGTTTGTAGGCTACCACTTGCTTGTCTGCCTGTTAAGTGTTTCGCGCTCGACACGAATCATTTTTCTGCTCTTTCAACACGTGCTCCTCTTCTTCTTCTTTTTTTTTTTTTTCCGGAAACGCTATTAACCATTGTCATTGAGAAAATGTCTAGTCGGTGACTGGGCGCGTGCCATTGAACGGGTTGCTATTTCAAATTGCGTAATTGATTCATTGCGTAATTGCCGTTCATGTATGAATGGGAGTATTTTCGTAGAAAAATAAAATAACGAGACTGGAATTGATGTTTATGTCAACTTAGGTTCTGATTTGGCGAGGGTGCGTGTAGCGCACGCGCGCTGTGGGCGGGAATAGACGCGTGTTTATAAAAGGCGCTGCGCGCGCTGTGGGGCGGCGACACCGCGCGGAAACGGCTGTCACGAACGCAGAGGACTCAGTAAAGACGCGAGGGAAGTCTTTTTAATTCGTTCCAAGCTGGGTGGGAGAGGCGCGCCTCTCTCGGGCTCCTTGTCGCCTCTCCCCACCCCGGTATGGATGAACACTATAACCTCATAGACTCGCCATCGACGCGGGGAAACAACGTCGACAATCACGGCTACGCGGAGACAGAGAAGGGCAGCATGACGGTGATGGCGGCGGAGTTGCTGGAGGAATCGGCCGCGCTGCCGGGCCACCTGTCGCTAGATCGATATGAGGCGGAGCACGAGTGCTGCGAGAGAATGGTCATCAACATCTCGGGCCTGCGCTTCGAAACGCAACTCAAAACTTTCAACCAATTTCCGGACACCTTGCTCGGCGATCCGAAAAAGAGGACGCGCTACTTTGATCCGCTCAGAAACGAGTACTTTTTCGACAGGAATCGACCGAGCTTCGATGCCATCCTCTACTACTACCAGTCGGGCGGGCGCATCCGGAGACCCGTCAACGTGCCCATAGATATTTTCTCAGAGGAGATCCGCTTTTATCAGCTTGGCGAGGAAGCGATGGAGAAATTTCGTGAGGATGAGGGTTTTATCAAAGAAGAGGAGCGCCCCTTGCCTAGCCATGAGTTCCAGAGGCAAGTCTGGCTTTTATTTGAGTACCCGGAGAGCTCTGGCCCGGCCAGGGGCATCGCCATCGTGTCAGTTCTGGTCATTCTGATCTCCATCGTCATTTTCTGTCTGGAAACTTTGCCTGAGTTTAGGGACGATAAGTATCCGGTCACTGTAGCGCCTGTAATTAACGGAACTGGCCCGTACGGGTCAGGTTCTTTCACTGACCCGTTTTTTGTTATCGAGACGCTTTGCATAATTTGGTTTTCCTTCGAGCTGCTTGTCCGCTTCTTCGCCTGCCCAAGCAAAGCCACCTTTTCCAAAAACATCATGAACATAATCGACATCGTGGCTATAATCCCGTACTTCATCACCCTGGGTACAGAGTTGGCTGAGAGACAGGGTAATGGGCAGCAGGCCATGTCCTTGGCCATCCTGCGCGTGATCCGCCTAGTGCGAGTGTTTCGCATCTTCAAGCTGTCGCGCCACTCCAAGGGCCTCCAGATCCTTGGGCAGACGCTCAAAGCCAGCATGCGGGAACTTGGCTTGCTTATTTTCTTCCTTTTTATCGGGGTCATTTTATTCTCCAGCGCTGTGTACTTCGCAGAGGCGGACGACCCGGCCTCCAGCTTCAGCAGCATCCCGGACGCGTTCTGGTGGGCCGTGGTTACCATGACTACGGTGGGCTACGGAGACATGCACCCGGTGACCATCGGCGGGAAGATCGTCGGCTCGCTGTGTGCCATTGCTGGGGTTTTAACCATCGCGCTGCCAGTGCCTGTCATCGTCTCCAATTTCAACTACTTCTACCACCGAGAGACGGACGGCGAGGAGCACGCGCAGTACCTGCACTCGGGCAGCTGCGAGCATCTGGACTCCGATGAGGAGATGAAACGGACGCGGAGCACCTCGTCACTCAGCAAATCGGAATACATGGTGGTAGAGGAGGGAATTAACAGCGGGTTTAAGCAGGTTAACTACACAAACCAAAATAATCAGAACTGCGTAAACATCAAAAAGATTTTCACAGACGTGTAACTCAAACGCAGCGCCAGTCTGCGATGCTCCTAAGATCAATGACACTTTCTTCTTCATGCACACCCTGTACGCGGACTAAAACCTGTTGGCCTGCAGATGCATTCTCTATAGCGGCGAAAAGTGAACGAAGGGCGGGTCAGGGACGTTCAATACCCTAAAAACAATAATGAAGCGTTTGTGATTGTCAGTCTGCATTTGTTCTCTGTGTTATATATAATCGTCATCATACGTATTGGCAATATATTACAAAATCTAAGCCTATTGATGTGATGAAACGATATATTTTCGGAGGTCACGTGTTAGTGTCACATGCATTTTGTTAGTATCTATAAGTGCAGATTTCATTGTAACGAACTGAACGTATGTGGATAAAACCATCAAACTGTCAAATATATACATATAGCCTATATATAGCCTAGCCTACTGTATGTAGTTATTAATCAAATCGCCTTTAACTAGACCAAATAGCATTGTTATACAAAATGAAAGCATGGATTGTTATAGCTCACACATGCTTTATTTTGTGTATAAAAAGCTGTGTGGAAATAATGATCACAAAATCGATGTTAAGCTAAGTCCCCCCCTCCACCCCAAGTCTATTGATCATTTCCCTGTAGCATTCCACACGATTAGCATTCAGGAATAGCCACAGTAGGTTAGCATAAAAAGAAATCACTGTCGTTTCTTGCATGAGAAAACAGGACTGAGCTGAGCACGCGCGGATTCGCCTCCCTGTCAAGACCCCTGGCTCCGCCCTATGATGCAGTCTCCATAACAACCACAGTTTCCTGGGTAACCCCAGTTAACGTTACCGTTACTCATCTCCGTTGCTCAATTTGGTTCACAAAGCTCTGCTGGCAAAAACAGTCAGAGACAGACGAATAGAGCTAACTTTAACTCGCAAAAGGAGGCCGAATTATACATTTGCTTTTATGGATAATTTTATTTATCCTCCCAAATTAGTTATACAAAATATTTATAAACCTCAAAATAATTCTGAAAATGTTATTATTCGCAGATATCTTGCTAGATTAAAGATAACTGCACTATTGGTTATAGTATATAAACTTTATTAAAATCAGATCAAAACAGACCAAATCAGGCATCATGAAGCCCAGCAAGACTTCTGCTTGTATAATCTCTTCCCTTGGCTGAGTCCTGTAGATGTCAGTTTGAGGAAGATGGGCTCTACGTGACTGAGCAAGCTCATTACAGAGACTTACATGCTGCCTCTCTTATTGATCGAAGTCAAAGGCCATTTACTGGATCTCACTCCAGGAAAACCCAAACCATATGTCAGAGCTTTGTGAACTATCACTGCAAGTCTGTGTGTGTGTGTGTGTGTGTGTGTGTGTGTGTGTGTGTGTGTGTGTGTGCTGATTGAGGGGTGGGGGTTGTTTGTTTATCCAATTTTTGTGAGGTCACGTGGGAATCCAGAAATCATTTTCATTTAATATAAAAAAAAAAAACATCCAGTAATTTTATATACACAACTAAAGGCTGGTAACAATAATATCGCTATTTATTTATTGAACATAGCATCCTATTTGGTTTCAAAATCACTTGATTTAACGGGACTCTACATATTTAATTTTATTTAATCATATTTAAATAGCGTGAGAAGAAAAGCTCATTTTGCTCAGTGCTGCCATCAAGTGATGTGTTTTCGCCTATGCAAGAAATCACCAGACAAATAGTCCTACTACATATACTGTACTATCTAATCATACCAGAAATTTCTACTAGATATTTAATGTCCAGTATAATATAGACTGATATTTGTCACAAAAATATAAAAAAAAAATTTAAAAATGTTTTCATATTTAGTTATGGCATGAAAGCTGTTCTATTAAATGGTATTGTCTGGTGATTTCACATATGCTCTTAGCTATGCATATATTTTTATTGTTGTTGTTTGATTCTTGTTTCATTGCACATATTTGTGGATGAGCAGGAAAGAATATGCATGCATAATTACAGTGCACAGCTGCTGCTGCATGATGTTTCATGGCAGAGAGCTGAAATATTGGAGGTGTGAAATGAGCTGTCTGACGTCTCTGGAAATTCAAGCTGTCAGCTGATAACGTGCGATATAAGCTGTCGCTTCTTTTCAGCCTCAGATTCACAAGTTACTTTTAATTAAGAAGGAGGCTTGGCTGTGGCTTAGTCAATAAGGATACCAAATATTGACTTTTTTTCTCCTTTTATTTCTGTTTCCCAGGAAGTAAAAATCAGGACCCTGTACTACTAAATATTTCTGCTGATGGGCATTCATATGACACAATCAAGC
Organism: Noturus placidus; assembly: GCA_022414735.1. Lineage (NCBI taxonomy): Eukaryota > Metazoa > Chordata > Actinopteri > Siluriformes > Ictaluridae > Noturus > Noturus placidus. The sequence goes on from JAFFST010049899.1 coordinate 209,795, forward strand.
TGACTATGGCTCCTATTCCAAACTGGGAAAAGAAGTTTTCAAGGTAATCTTTATTGTGCTTTTCACATGCTGTGGAGGTGTGGAAGGCTAACATGTGAACAAGAAGTGATCTCACTCATACAGAGTACCTTTGTAGCTAGAGAGTGCAGCCCTCATAATTCCCACGCACTAAACCTAGTACACCAGGAATTGTTTACAATTTTTTTGTATGTGATGGTGATATTTTTAGTATTTTTTTAAACCTTCATACATTCATTTTCAGTAACCACTTTATCCTGGCCAGGGTCAAATTGGATACAGAGCCAGGAACACTTGGTTCAAGCAGGAATAGAAGGGGACATCAGTCCATCTCAGGGCACCAAAGACACATATTTACATGCTCATTCACACCTAGGGGCAATATAGTATCGTTAATCCATCTACTGGCATGTTTTTGGAAGGTTGGACAAAACCAGAAAATCCAGAGGAAACCCATGCAGAAAAAGGAGAACATGCTAAACTCTAGCTCAGGACTTCAGGACCAAACCTGGGACTTTGCAGCTGTAAGGTGGCAAAGCTACCTGATGGGTTGCCCATTTTTTAAACATGCATAAGAAAATATATAGACTCTTCTTTTATAATTTCTTTATATATTTGCATCTAGAAAAAAATGGTCCAAATACATCTACATCAAATGAATGAGTAGCTGTAGTTTACCATCAAAGAAATTAGGAAAATATTTCAAGAGTGCTTTCAATGATGTTACTTCCTGTTCATTTCAAAATTGTCTGCTTTTAGTGTCTTGTCAGCATTGCAACATTTCCAGCAGAAATATTTACATTTACATTTACATTTATTCATTTAGCGGACGCTTTTATCCAAAGCGACTTACAAATGAGACACACTCACACACCAATGGTAGCAGAGCTGCCATGCAAGGTGCTAGCTTGCCATCGGGGGCAACTTAGGGTTCAGTGTCTTGCCCAAGGACACTTCGGCATGGGATCACCCGGGCCGGGATTCGAACCACCAACCCTACAATTAGTGGATTAGTGGACAACCCGCTCTACCCACTGAGCCACAGCCGCCAAATAATGAGTAAAGCAACCATAGCCAACAATTATTCTAGTTGCGTAAGAGGATAAACGTATTATTGGCAGCTTCTACTGGAATTAATTGGTATTGACTTGGTGTACCTTTCTTTTCATCTTGTGGAAAATTTCACAAGAAGTGATGACACTAATAATGAAAAACTTGATTTAATCTTCTCTTATGTAGTTATAAATATGGATATTTTCAAATAACCGAACAGTAAAACTGCTTGTAAATTACAGCTGATGATTGGAGCATTAAAGTACTGGTGCTTACAGCAGAACGCAAACACATTATGTAGCTTTAATTCAAAAACTATTCAAAGTTTTAACACATTTTTGGGTTATCACAATTATCTTGGTAGTCTGAAGTATGTGTGAGTGCATGTTTACCTGTAGTATTGTTTGTTTGTCTGCACATGAGCCTCACTTGTTTGTGTGTGTATTTTATTTGTGTGTACTACCACTAGGGGTCTCGTTGTATCGCTAGACTCCTGTATTCATTACACACTGAGTTCTGGGTGTTATCACACTTCATCTCTGTCACTGAAGACTCTCACATCGTTAATTGCATAGAGAGAGCTGACATCTTTCTAGCTCTGGCTGCTGTTCTGGCAATCATATGACTGAGAGGAGCTGATGTTATTTTCACAGAAAGTGACTTACAGTATGGTGCATTTAAACTGCATGAAATATTACAGATGTGCTCTGTCATGATATCAGTGTTATTATCATTAACTACTTAAATATTTATTTTCAATTCAATTCAATTTTATTTGTATAGCGCTTTTTACAATATATATTGTCTCAAAGCAGCTTTACAGGAATAAAAACACAGTATACACACAGTATACACAGGAATATAAACACAGTATACACATAGTAAAGGTGAGAAATTATCCCAACTGAGCAAGTCACTGAGTGGCGACAACGGCAAGGAAAAACTCCCTAAGATGTTAAGAGGAAGAAACCTTGAGAGGAACCAGACTCAGAAGGGAAC
>JAFFST010049899.1:212461-239260 GCA_022414735.1 Noturus placidus
TAATCACTCCAAGGTCTTTTACTGCTGCACATGATGAAACAGGAAGTCCATCCAGAGTAACCATGTGATCGGAAAGCTTATTCCTAGCTACATGTGATCTTAACAAAAGTATTTCCGTCTTATCAGAATTGAGTAAAAGGAAGTTAGTTAGCATCCAATGCCTAATGTCCTTTACACAATCCTCAACTTTATTAAGCTGCTGTCTGTCCTCTGGCTTCGTTGAAACATGCAGCTGTGTATCATCAGCATAACATTTCCTTTTTCCTTTTAGATCATTTATATCAATTATGGAAAATCTTTATTCAGAGATTATTCAGATACTGTATTTTAATAATGTGAGTTCTGAGCAGGACAGGTATTATCAGCAATAGCTGGCAGCATGGACTTTTGATTTTTCTAATAAAACACAGTGAAAGGCCGCACGGTGTCTTAGTGGTTAGCACGTTCACCTCACACCTCCAGGGTCCGGGGTTCGAGTCCCGCCGGGGCCATGTGGGTGCGGAGTTTGCATATTCTCCCCGTGCGTCGGGGGTTTCCTCCAGTACTCTGGTTTCCTCCCCCTGTCCAAACATGCATGGTAGGCACATTGGCATGTCTAAAGTGTTCGTAGTGTATGAATGGGTGTGTGAATGTGTATGTGTATGTGACTGTGCCCTGCGATGGACTGGCACCCTTGTGCCCGATGTTTCCTGGGATAGGCTCCAGGTTCCCTCCAGGTTCCCTGGACAAACGGTCACAAAGCAGTTTTAGAAAAATTAGATCCTTATAGACCAAGTAGATCCCTAAAGAGCAAGCCAAATAGTAAGCAAAGACAAAGTAGAGAGGGTTGTCCAATAATCGTAGGGTTTGATTCCCGACCCACATGACTCCACATGTCGAAGTGTCCTTGGGCAAGTTCTGCTACCATTAGTGTGAGTGAGTGAGTGAGTGAGTGAGTGAGTGAATGAATGTGTGAATGAGAACCAGTGTAAAGTGCTTTGGAACCACTAAGGTTTAAAAAAAGCGGTTATGCAGACCATTACCATTTAAGAGAAAAATGTTGAGACTCAAAAGGGGACTACTACTGGGTAAAATTGTATTAGTGAATACTCTATTGTAGTATAAGTAGGTAAGTACAATTACGTACATTTCAAATATCCAGGTTCCCCCGTGACCCTGAAAAGGAGTAAGCAGTTGAAGATGGATGGATGGATGGATATTCTAGATTCATATATGTAGATGGATGCAATACATTCAGTGCATCCACTAACAATTTCATAAACTGGTCAAAAGTTTGTGGACTTAATAATAAGTACCATGTTTCTGAAAAGGCATTAGATTGTGACTGTGGGGATTTGTGCTCATTCAGCCACAAGAGCATTAGTGAGGTCAGGCACACTGATGTTGGGTGAGAAGGCTTGGAGCACAGTCAGCCTTTCAGTTCATCCCAAACTGTTCAGTGGGGCTGAGGTTAGGGCTTTGTGCAGGTTACTCAAATTCTTTCACTGCAACCTTGTAAAACATGTCTATATATACCTCATTTTGTGCAGAGAGGCATTGTGATGCTGGAACATGTTTGAACATAATTTGAGTCTGCCATTTGATCATGAAGTATAACTGGCTGGTAAACTGTCTTTCCTTCCCACTGAAAAGTGGCTCCTCACCTGTCATGTTACAATTATGTGACGCATGTGTGTTTTGTTTCGGCAGAGACAGATCAAGGCTTATCAACAACCACTAGGCTCAGTACAAAGCACAGGACAAAGCACACAATCTTATCTAAGAGATGTCTGCATTGTATATCACCTTCTCATCATATGAAGACACTCGAAGTGCCCTTGTTCATTGGATACACTGCCAGACTGAATGTATATAATCAATCAGACGGACACTCAAGGAACAGAAGTTGATTAACTTTGACACAACTGTCTTCTGCAGTCACACATATATAAGTGAGTATGTTTTTGGTATGTTTTTCATGTATTCAATGTTTATGCTGTTTTCATACCAGATGTCTGTGCATAAGTGTGTTGATATTAAAGCAATGTGTACGTATTAACTATATTAGACATTTCAAGCACTGAAGCACCAAAACTGTCAATGTTTTTTGATGAGATGAACTAATAAAATGGGTTACAAACATCTCCAGTAGTGATTAATCTTTCTTTCTCTGTCTCTCTTTGTCTCTCCACTATATCTATTTTGCTTTATAAAGCTGTTAGAAATCAGTCTTTAAGTAACTGGGTAATTCAGTTTAAGATCTATACTAGAGAGCACAGTTTGTGGATGTTAATAGAGCAAAACAATTCAGCTGTACTGTAGAATATATACACAATTCCCTAATTTATTCATAAATTTTCAGTTACTGCTTTATCTTGTGGTTTGGTGCATACACCAGTCTATCACAAACACTCACATGTAGGGGCAATTTAGACTAACCAATCCAATTCCTGGCATGTTTTGGAAGGTGTGAGGAATCACTGAGTATATAAAACCCACGTGGATGTGGGGAGAACATGCAACACTACGGACAGACAGTAAACAGAGCAGATGATAAAACCCCAGACCCTGGAGCTGTGAGGCACCAACACTACCTGCTGTGTCCCTATGCTGCTCCATCTTGCTTATACTTCCTACGTCAATGGGATAATATGCTAAATCAGTAGGCTGTTTAATGCTTTTATATACATTATATACAGTTCTGAAAACCAGCTGCACCCTTCTGCACCTGTATAGCCTGCACTTAATTCACATTAAAGTGTGGATATATATATATTTTTTTACTTTTTTTCCCATTATTATGTCTGGCCTTTCCCAAAGGAAACTGAGCAGGTGTTGAAAGAACTGTGTAGTCACCCAATGTCTGTACAAATTACAGCACTTCCTGAATGTAGATGACTGTAATATATATCTCAGCATTGCTATGTTTAGTCTTGCTAAAAAAGAACAGCTGAATTTAGAGCGATCATATTATGCTGAGCAATGTAGGTAGGTGCTGCTTCTAATATGCCACAGATGCACAGAGGAGTCCATTTAGGTGAATGTAAACACCCTGTCCTGTTTTTGACACCACTTGAATACCAAAAATTCATTTGTAAAATAGTGGGAGAATTATCCAGCAATTTTTAAGGTCTTGAAACCAATACAGTAATACCACCCAAACTTATAACACACACACACATAAATGTTTAGAAATATGTTCAAGACAATCATACCTCTGTGTAATATTGACTCTGTGAAGTGCTGAGAAAACACTTAATGTTCAGGGAATTTTACAATAGCAGAAACAGACATTATTAAAGTATAAAACACACATATATACAGCTTGAACTGGTATTTGTTTTATAGTATTCTGACATTGCTTACTGGCTTTTTCAATAGGGCTTCTCAAAGTGGTGTAATACAAGCCATTATTACAGTGTATATTTGGCCTTGTCTCAGGAGACACTGTCAGCACGGCAGAGACAGGGGACCTCTAGCTCTGTGTGTGTGTGTGTTTGTGTGTGTGTGTGTGTGTGTGTGTGTGTGTGTGTGTGTGTGTGTGTGCGATAATGAGGAAGCTCTCTGCAGCTTTGCCAAAGCAGCTGAGCCCCTGCACAGTTCACTGGACATGAACATGCCATGTATGTGCATGTGTGTTAGTGGGTGGACTCCACCAGAAGCATGGGGCGTCCTTTTTTTCTCTCTTGTTGCCCCTTAATGTTGGGTTCAGCCAGTTACAGATCTAAACCCAAACCCGTCCCAGGATAAAATGATATTGCTGCTGCTGCAGAAACGCCGATGACATGTTGAAATGCTATGTATGTGGCTATATAATGTGAGAATACCACACATTATCCATATAATAATATGGATAATAATAAAAGTGTGAAACTAACGATTGGGCCAGAGCAGTGCAGTGGCTGCTTATACTTTTAAGAAATCCAGATGTAGATTTAGAGCCCTAATGAGCAAGCCAGATGCACTAATTTAAAAAAAAATAAGTAAATCTTGTAAAAGACAAAATGAGGAAGAAACCTTGAGAGAAACCAGACTCAAAAAGGAACACATCCTCTTCTGGGCAATACCTTATAGTGTTATTACAAATCATTACAGTATACAGTTGAAAGGATGTTCAGTATAAGCATATTCTGAAGAAGATTCTGAATAAGTCTTTATGATTACAGCAGCAGTTCTTAGGTACACATCTTCAGTATCCAGGTTCTAGGGCATAAACTGTTTTTGGGAAGTGCAAATCTTTAGGGCATCCATGTAGAACATCATCAGAAGGTGAGTCATACATGCAGAAAGCTCCAAGCAGAAGAAGAGCACAAGAGAAGCACAAGAGGAGCTACAGCAGCATGTGTGTGTCAGGATCAGGCTCTGACATCACAACAAGTGAGTGCAAGTAGGGACTCCAGCAGGTCTAGCTTTGACAGCATAACTAAAAGCGAGAGCCAGAAAGTAACACAGGCATGAGGAAATACTTGGACATTAAAGTCACCACCACTCTACCATTAACAAATCTAAATGAACACTTGTGAGAGGGGTGACATCACCAAAACCTCCTAGTTTACCATAACTATCTATGTCCATGAATCCCCCTAGATCTGCACCTTTATGTGAGAGAAAAGCTATTTTTAAGAATGACAGACTAAACAATTAGGTTTTCAAGATAGACTTAAAGATTGGCACTGCGTCTTGAGCAGTAACTGGAAGGTTATTCCATACCAGGGCTGGATTTGTAAAAAAAATAAAATAAAAAAATAAGAAATAAAATAAAAACAGCTCTGCCTCTTGCACTAATTCTTATTCTATGTACTGATAAAAAATGCAACCTGCAATTTAAAGCATGGAGGACATCAGTCATTTCCATTCCGCTGTGGCATTTAATATGGCATTTCACAGGCCATATTCCTTAAAGTGAAAGATCATAAAATGCTGACTCAAGTAATGGATCAGTCAGGAAAGCTGCAGGCATGACACAGCATACAGGGCTCAGTGCCATCATTCCGTTAGATGTCATCACAGTACTCTTGCCTCACACTGTCTGCATAAGGGTTCCGTGTGCCTGTCACCATAGTAACAAGGGGAGCACCATCCAATGACAGCAATGACTGAATCTGTGCACCTGAGATCTGGTTATGTTTTAATTTAGAGGATATCAGACAGCCACTGACATCAGACAATGAAAATATTTAAATTGCTGTGTATAGCATGATTGAAGTGTATAAATTCATGTTCATTGTTAAATAGGAAATAGTAAACAACAGATTTTTTTCTGAATGCTTTCATGTCTCAATCAGTTGTCTCTTGTATCAATCAGTTAAGAAGTCAATCATTCATTCATTCCTCTTTAGCAATTGCTTTATCCTGGTCAGGGTCATGGTGGATCCAGAGTCTTTGCCAGAACACTAGGCAAAAGGTGGAGAACACCCTGGATGAGACATCAGTCCATCGCAGGACATTATACTCATTCACACATTCATTCACATCTATGGGCAACTTGGCATAGCCAATCCACTTACATGCATGTTTTTTGGAGGTGGAAGGAAACCAGAGAACCTGGTAGAAACCCACACAAACACAGGAAGAACATGTCAGTTCTGTACACGCAGTAAACCAGGCTCAAGATCAAACTGGGGACCCTTTAAATGTGATGTGGCTAAGCTACACACTTTATCCACAGAAGTCGTCAAGCATTAATTAGTTGAAGGAAAAAGACTTTGGAATCTATTACCAAATCACTATTTTGATTTTAAACTGCTGAGTTTTAATGGACTTTTCCATGATAAATGTATTTTTCAAAACAAAAAAAATGCTGTATACTAAAAGGGTAATGCATTATGTCAAAATCAACACGACCATATACACAAAAAATACCCCACACTGTATATTGTTTTCATTTGTGTATTGCTGGGGTTTGGGTAGGAGGATGGTGAGAATTGAGTGGAAGGACACTGCATCTGTCCAGTGCTCTTTCTACAGGTTGTAGCGCAAGTGCTGCAGCAGTGGGTGGATAAGTGACCTTGAGTATTTACTTGGTCTTGGCTGTGTGCCACTGTCTGCTCTAGCCTGGCTCTCTTGCAGACCAGACTGTACGCATCCAGAACAAAGTCACTTAGAGAAATGAATTGTAAATTATTCTAGTATCTCAAAAGGAAATAGAACTAAATAAAAACAAGAATGTAGAACTATGTAAGTCATGAATGTATGAGGATAGTATGTGTAATAATGGGAAATCACTCACTTTAAGGAATGTTTTTAATTAGAGGTTGTTTTAGTGGCGCATTGCCACCTTAGGCTCCAGGGTTTGATCCTGCTCCTATTCTCCCTATGCCTGCATGCCCACCTCTTAAAATCATGCTTGTATGCTATGGTAAATTGTATGTTACGCTACATTTTCTGTAGGTATACATAAGTGTGTGAACGTGTGCACTGTGCCCTGAGATGGACTAGTGTCGCAACTATGGTGTATTCCCACCTCATGCCCAGTGTTCCTGAGATCCACTGTGACCATAACCAGGATTAAACAGTAAATAAAAATGAACAATCAACAGCAGACTTTTCTTTGAGCCCACTGGAAAACACTGGAAAGTCATTGTAATAGTGATCTAAATTCAACCTTAAATAGGATGGTTTACTGAACTGTATCTAGCTACAGAACATTGGGAACTAGCACGATTGACCATTACAAGCTGATTATTTGTATTATTTGGACAAGAAGTTTGGATGTTAAAAGACTCCAGGCTTTATAGTATATTAAACAATTCAATAATTTCAGCAGAATAGTCAAATTAACCCAGAATTGTGTCAAATAAAACCCACACAATTGGGTCGTCATTGTAATAACCCAGCAGAATAGTTAAACTGCATAAACCAGCCATTCAATATTCACTCAGTGTTGGGAATTTTTTTTTTTAAACCCAGAACAATTTTTGGGGCGCCTGTGGCTCAGTCGGTAGAGCGGGTTGTCCACTAATCCACCAACCGTGGGGTTGATGGTTCGAATCCCGGCCCGGGTGATCCCATGCCGAAGTGTCCTTGGGCAACCCTAAGTTGCCCCCGATGGCAAGCTAGCACCTTGCATGGCAGCTCTGCTACCATTGTTGTGTGAATGTGGTCTCATTAGTAAGTCGCTTGTAAATGTAAAAATGATATTTCTGTAAAGCTGCTTTGAGACAATGTACCATTGTAAAAAGCGCTATACAAATTGATAAATTATTAAATTAAATTATTTAGAGTGTATACGGTTTGGATCGCTCATCAGCTCATATGGATATCGGTGTATTATTTAGAGTGTTGAAATAGAGTGTTCAAACAAATGGGGAAGATTTTGACCTGTAAAAACAGTCCTTAAAAGCAGTTTACAGTCACACTGAACTATCAAATTTAATCTTAACTACATGTACTTCTAAACCTCTATGACAATGTCTAGATTGTCTGGTGTTTTGGTTGTTTAGTTGTTTAGATAATCTGGTATTAAAAGCTAGTCTGTAGATCACAGACAGTGGTGAAAGGCTATTTGACTTTGATGCCAAATGTTAGCTGCAAAGCAAATGAACGAGCTAATTATTTAATTTGGTAATTTGGTAAGAAATGATAGTATTGGCAGTAGAGTGTTCAAACAAATGTGGAAGTTTGTGAGTGTTTGTTTTAAATGCATTTGAGCTCTCAGTGTCCAGGCCACCCATAAAAGTAGTTTACAGGATCACTAAACTATCAAATTTAATCTCAACTACATGTACCTCTAAACCAGCGGTCACTAACCCTGTTCCTAGAGATCTGCCTTCCTGAAGACTTTAGCTTCAACCCTGTTCGTGACCACCTTACCATTTAATCATTGCCTTAAGAAGTTCTTGATCAGCTAAAACAGATGTGTTAGAATTTTGTTTGGAGAGGAAACATACAGGAATGTGTATCTCAAGGAAGAGGAATGGTGATCACTGGTCTAGATTGTTTGGTAGCTGTTTAGGTGGGATCTGGTATTAAATGTTAGTCTATAGATCACAGACAGTGCTGAAAAGATATTTCACTTTGCTTCCCAAATCATTTCATTTGGAAGGAATTGGTAGAATGGACATTCTGGCATTCTGAAAATAAAATGCTTCCGTTATTTTCAACTTCTTTTCAAGTAGGCATATCAGTGAGCGGGAACTCTCCGACTTGGTCTGTGTTTAAACATACACTGACATGGTAAGCATAGTCGTTCTCTGAGAGTTTCAAACGGTGATTTGGGATGCAAACGTTTACTCTAACCTGGCAACCTTGCAGCACTCAGCATCTGGAGCGCGGTCCCTTTAAAGCGGGCCACTCTGCGGAAAAGTGAGGAGTGGTACAGTGCGTCTCATCCATCCACGGTGCCGTAGTCTTTTTGGTATGCACAGCATCGCTCCGCTGCAGCTTCCATTTAACGCCTTAACTAACTGACTAATGGCTACTTGAGTTAACACCGAGTCGTCGTATTGCGGCAATGCTAAATAAGAGATATATAAAGCACTGCGTTTTACCTGCAAGGCGAAGGACATACCCAGGTAGGAAGCACTGCCTGACGCTTCAGCTCGTTAACTGTTTGTTGAGCATTATTGCTGACTTGTTTGGTTTACACTTGGTAGGCTACTTTCGAATATGTGGCTGTGTTGTGTGGATCTGTAGACCATTCATGAGCGCTCAGCCAGCTCGAGCTTTTCTGCTTGGACAGCACTGTTTGGATGATCGTGCACGTCAGAAAAGGCGCACTAATGACTTTGCTCGGACATCTGTAAACTTAACAGTAGCGTCATCCTTCACATCCTGTAACCTACTGACTCACAGGTTGCATCATTCATTCATTTATCCGTGTCATTTTTGCTAGTGATACGGGCTTGACTAATGTTCCTCAAGATCATCAGAGAGCAGAAGTAATGCTCGCGGGAGGATGATGATGTTTAATGATGCTGCTTTTCCTGTTGCAGGTTTTCTGCTCTCTGTTGTGGCCGCGCTCGTGAGACAGCTGCGTGCACGCGTCGTTTCCTTGGATACTATGTGAAGCGCTCGTGCCTTATTTGCCCTTTTCCCGGTCTGCGGTCCTTCGCTTCAAACAACCTGCCGTGAAGATCGAGGACACACCCAAGTACTCTATCTTCTCGCCACCTTTTCTCCTTCAACGCCAGAGAAAGACATTAACGACATATAGAGGAATATTTGGCATCTCCATCACCTCGGTGCTGTCTTCACCCCAGGAACTCCTGGACACTTCCTGGCATCTAGAATAAAACCGACAGAGCTTTCGGCGGTGGCAGTTTGTTCTTAGAGGTAGAGTAAATCTGGACATGATCCTGATTAATATCGATTGATCTTTTGAAAATAGCACACAGCTAAACTATCAGTGTTGAAATAACTCTTACAATGTAGCCTGAATACGTACAGTGTCCTCCATTAATAGTGGCACCCTTGGTAAATATGAGCAAAGAAGGCTGTGAAAATTTGTCTTTACTGTTTAACCTTTTGATATATTTTTTTTTAAATCACAAAAATACTTTGCTCTTATGGATATCAAACAACTGCAAAAAAAACAGGTTTATACAGGTTTATAAAAATATATATCTCTGTTAAATATAGGTGTGCGACAATTATTGCAATACTTTGTGCTATGTCTCTTTGCCAAGATAACAGCTCTGAGTCTTCTCCTGTAATGCCTGATGAGTCATAAAGCATGTTTCCTTGACAAACCTTGTGCAATATCACAATTTTCACAGCAAAACCAGCAGAGGTGAAGTTGCACATTTAATACTTGACCTTTTGATCTTTTGTTTAAAAAGAATCACAAATATAGTCTGCTCTCATGGATATCAAACAATTGCAAACACAGTACATGTTTATCAAAAAAAAAAATATCTTTGTTAAATAAGTTCAAGTAGTGTCTGACAAACTGAAGACACTTGAGTCTGTTTTTGGATGAGAGAAGAGGCTTTTTTTCTTGAAACCCTTTCAAACATCTTGTGGTGATGTAGGTGACTTTGGATTGAGGTTTTGGAGACTTTCTGACCCCAAGATACAACTAACTTCTGCAATTCTCCAGCAGTGATCCTTGGAGATTTTTTGGCCACTTGAAGTTCACAGTGCATTGAGACAATATAGACACATCTCAAATTCCAGGTTGATTCATAACATTTCCAGTTAACTGGAACTTCTTAATTATTGGCCTGATGGTGGAAATGGGCATTTTCAACACTTGTGCTATTTTCTTATAGCCACTTCCCATTTTGCGAAGCTCAACAACCTTTTGCTCCACATCACAGCTATTTTCCTTGGTCTTACCCATTGTTATGAATGACTAAGGGAATTTGGCCTATGTGTTACCTCATATTTATACCCCTGTAAAATAGGAAGACATGGTTGAACAATGTTTCTAGTCACCCAGGTGTACTAAAATAAATTCATTATAAATGGGAATGTACTTTATATATTTTTTTCATATGCATTAATAGGGTGCCAATAATTGTTTCACACCTATATTTAACAAAGATATATTTTTTTGATAAACGTGTTGTGTTTGCAATTGTTTGATATCCATGAGAGCAGACTATTTTTGTGATTATTTTTAAACAAAAGATCAAAAGGTCAAGTATTAAATGTGTAACTTCACCTCTGCTGGTTTTGCTGTGAAAATTGTGATATTGCACAAGGTTTGTCAAGGAAACATGCTTTATGACTTGTAGATTTCTCCTTGTTAGCAATATTTACAGTTAGAAAATGAAAGATAGCACAATGTAATTTTGTGCCTGAGGGGAGGGCGAGATGGACTTTTCTGCAGTTTAATTTTTCACGTGGAACACATACCAGAGGACCAGGATCACCATTTCAGGAATTCATGGAGAAAGATGAACAGGCAGAGCTCACCCAGAACCAGACTCTGTTTACTTTTGGGTGGAGGTGAGGATGGGAAGGCAGTATGTCTGACACGGACGTTGACTTATTTTGAATGATGGTACTCTGAGAGATAACGTTTATGTTATTGCAGTGCAGTTCCATAAAGAATGAACTGTCAAAGTTTGGTTAATAGACTATCTCTCTCACATGACTTTTGGATTGATGGTATGTTCTTTGCACATACCTAATTCTTTCATGTAGATTTCATATGGAGCTGTAAATGTTATATGTAAAACTACAAGATGTACATTTTTTTGAATTCTTGACATATTTTGTAGATAAATGTTATTGCAACATAATGTGGGTTGTGCTGTGTTTTTCCTCCTCTACATATAATAATCTCACTGCTACAAGTACATGCATTTAGAGAGAATTCAAGGCTGTGTCCCAAACCGCACAGTGTCCTCTAAGTAGTATAATTAAATTATAGTGACACCAATAGTGCCAGGTCTCCAACCCTAGTCCTGGAGTTTCCCCTGCCCTGAATTTCTCACACTTGTACTGTATGTGTACATATTTCCTACCAATTTTGACCCAACACTGCTGACACAGCTCAGACTGTGAATTATTACATGAGTATTGCAGCAAGGTGACTCACAGCAGCTCAAAATCATTACGTTATAGAGTAATTGTTTTTACGAACAAAAAAAACTATGCATTGTAGCTGTAGATGATGCACTGTGTAAAGTGAAATTATTGACTACTTTTATATGCATATAAATATTCTGACGTTAATCCGAATTTGGCAGTATTCTAATTAAGATTGAGTTGTGTAAGGGGCACAATCTGATTGTCTGATTCAGATCAAGACAATATTCACATTCCCCAAATTCAGATTCCATCCTCTGTAATATGCCTGTTTTAATCTGAATGGAGATATATGTGCATACTCAGTCTGCAAGGAATTGTGGCTGCTAACAGATGCTTAGCTGTAGGCTAGGAATTTATGGATGGCAAATCATGCAGACTTACAACAACCATGTTTAAAGAATATAATGATGCCTGTACACATACAGTATAAAAATTGTATTCGGAATATGGCTGCAACCCGAATATAGACCTTAAACGGAATTTAATGTGCATATAAATGTAGTCAGGGTCATAAAAAGTTGGTAAACATGCTGTTCCTTACAACTAATTTCACAGAAAAACATTGGAGGGCTTTGTTTTGTATTTAAGGTGTGAATCATGCAGTAAAAATCTTTACTGTGGTATTGTTAGAACTCGGGAGAGATTTTTGTGTATTATCTGAACAGATCAATTTTACTGAGAAAATATCTTATGTTTCTTTTGTTCATATGTTATATACGTTTACAATGTATAATATTAATAATTATTTGCATCTCTGCTGTGTTTCAGAGAATCCTTTGGGAAAACTGTGACATTAAACCCACCTTAGCAGACCTCACCCTCCATTTTCCTCACGCTGTGGTGTCTGGCTCAGGTGAAAAGCGCAGGCCCCACCCTCCTGCATAATGACGGTGGCAACAGGAGATACCTCAGATGAGGCAGCAGCACACCCAGGCCACCCTCAGGACTATGATGGTGAGGGAGAACAGGAATGCTGTGAAAGAGTTGTCATCAACATTTCAGGCCTACGATTTGAGACACAACTCAAGACCCTCTCGCAGTTTCCTGAGACATTGCTTGGTGATCCAAAAAAGCGTATGAGATACTTTGACCCTTTAAGGAATGAGTATTTCTTTGATAGAAACCGGCCAAGCTTTGATGCCATCCTCTACTACTACCAGTCTGGAGGAAGGTTACGGCGCCCTGTAAATGTGACTCTGGATATATTTTCAGAAGAAATTCGGTTTTATGAGCTTGGAGAGGAAGCTATTGAGATGTTCAGGGAGGATGAAGGGTTCATAAAGGAAGAGGAGAGGCCATTGCCTGATAATGAATTTCAGAAGCAGGTCTGGTTGCTGTTTGAGTATCCAGAAAGTTCAGGACCAGCAAGGATTATAGCAATCATATCTGTCATGGTGATTCTTATTTCTATCGTCAGCTTCTGTCTGGAGACTCTGCCTGTATTCCGTAGTGATGAAGACGACATCCATAAAGTCCACACATTAAATAGTAACTCCACCACAAGCCACGTGTCCACTTCCTTCACTGACCCTTTCTTCATACTGGAGACACTCTGCATTATTTGGTTCTCTTTTGAGTTCCTTGTTCGGTTCTTTGCCTGCCCCAGTAAAGCCAGCTTCTTTGTGAACATAATGAATATGATTGATGTGGTGGCTATAATACCCTACTTCATTACACTAGGAACAGAACTGGCAGAGAAAGCAGAGGACGGCCAGCAAGGGCAGCAGGCCATGTCTTTAGCCATCTTGCGAGTCATCCGACTAGTGAGGGTCTTCAGGATTTTCAAGCTCTCACGTCATTCCAAGGGACTCCAGATTCTGGGGCAAACACTGAAGGCCAGCATGAGAGAACTTGGGTTACTTATCTTCTTCCTCTTCATTGGAGTAATCCTCTTCTCCAGTGCTGTCTACTTTGCTGAAGCAGATGAACCTGAGTCCCAGTTCTACAGTATCCCAGATGCCTTCTGGTGGGCTGTGGTTTCTATGACGACTGTTGGCTATGGAGATATGGTACCCACTACCATTGGTGGCAAGATTGTAGGGTCTCTTTGTGCGATTGCTGGAGTGCTGACCATTGCCTTGCCAGTGCCTGTTATTGTCTCAAATTTCAACTACTTCTACCACCGTGAAACAGAGGGTGAGGAGCAAGCCCAATATCTGCAGGTTAACTCTCCCAAAGCTGATTCCCAAGAAGAGTTGAAACGAAGTCAAAGTAGTTCTACCATCAGCAAATCTGACTATATGGAGATCCAAGAAGGAGTGAACAACAGTAATGAGGACTTCCAGGGGGAGGACCTCAAAAAAGGCAATTGCACTTTGGCTAACACAAACTATGTGAATATCAAAAAAATGCTGACTGATGTATAATCAGCTGAGATTATGTCATTGGAAATTGTGAGACAAGCGTGAGGGAGATGGCAGCCTTAGTTTGCAAAAGTTCAGAGGCTTTAAAGCTATAAAGGATAAAGAGGATCACTGTAAGTTAGAACCTCTGTTATTGATATGAAATTTTCTGTTCTGCTCAGAAAAGATCAGCCCAGCCACCTATGTAAGATTGTCTTCATACTAAAACAATCATCTGAGTGTGCATGTAGTTAGCTTTCATTTCTGTGACTTTCACTGAAATATCTAACTTCCCGTAGCAGCAGAAACTGTAGAAATTAGAGGATGAAGAAACAACCTAACTAAAAGGGTTAACAACTTTATGCCTCCAAAAAAACATCCTTGTACAATGTATGTATCATCACAGCGTATCAAGCCCTCAATGTTCAGCTACATCTCTTTGCTTCTCCAAAGTTAAATTTTATTGTGCTTCTTCTGGGGTAAGAAGTAATATTTGAACACGATAAACACAATACACTCCGATTCAATTAGCTCAAAGAATTTAAACAGCCTTTATTAGCATTATCACTATTTTCCTCCACACTGAAAATGTCCTGTAACAGTCTGCTTTTGTTTTAAAAAAAAACCATCATCTATCCCAGTAGCCTACATATGTATGGACTATGCTCTCATGAAAGCAAGATTTATTGCAACGCTTTCAAGACAGACTGAAAGTTTCTGTTCAATATTTTATGTTTATGATAATGCAGTTAATCAAATTTATGCAGTGTGTATGTATATCATCTTTTTAATGATATAATCTATTATACAGACCAGATTATGCTGTTGTTTGCTGACCAAACTTGGGTTAAGGTCGGCTCTAAACTATAGTTAGGAAAACAATAATACTTTCCTAATCTTGCACCAATTACAGTTGCACAATATGTTTAATATTCAAAACTTATCTTATTCAAACACACTCCTTAGAACACAAGCTGCCTGTACCAATGATGATATTATAGACAAATTCATGTAGTGTAACAGTGATGTGATTATACAGTGATGTTGCAATGGTACCACAGAAAAGAGCAGCTAGTGTTGTGTTGTATTTCAGCTTGCAGCTTATAATCATTTCATAACTTTTTCTAAAGAGATGGTTGATATTCAATTTACCTGGGAAGTAAACAAGCCATATCTACTCTACACTGTAATAAAGCTTAGCAAATATTTAGTCAACCGATATAATAAAGTAGTAGCATTAATATCAATATATGAATTATTTTATTATCAGTTATCAATAGTAATTACTTTATGCAGTGACTGATTTTAGATTTGCCTATATATATATATATATATATATATATATATATATATATATATATATATATATATAATTTGTAAGGAAAGGCTTGATAGAACTTTTTAGACATACAGCGGGGTCCAACACATTGAGAATCTGGGATTTTATTTATTTGTTTGTGTGTTTGTTTGTTTACGTATTTAAATTGGAAATAAACCGAAGGTTTTAGAAATGTATCTATTTAAAACACAGGAAGTAAATGTAAAATTAAATTAATATTCAAGATTCTGCACTATTTCTAAGTCCCTATTTCAATATAATATAATATAATACAATCTCTGCTATTGAAGCATGTGCTCAGATGAAACTCTGATGGATTTGACCTAAAATGGATCATCAGGTTTAACTTAAACAAGTGGAGTCCATGCCATCATGAGTGTAAACTGTCATTAAAGCATAAAGGGGACATGCCAAATGCTAAGAAACTCATGAATTTCATGTGAATATTTCAAAGATTCTACTTTTTACTCAAGTTGTTTTCAATAACATAATTTGCAATGAAAATTGTTGTATTAAATTAAAAAAGTATGCTAAATAGAAGCATTTTCACCAGAGGTCTCAGACTTTTGGACCACTGTATGTCTAATTTGTGTGTTGTGTGCACTTTATATTCTCTAAAATGATGGTCCTGGGCACCAGTGCTGCTTTCAGGTTTTGGTTTCTTGTTTTTTGAGGAGGTTTTTTGATTAATTTTGTTTTGTTTTGTCTTGTCTTTGAATGTCAAAGTCATTGGGCACACAGTAAACTTTAGGTAGTGGCAGAGTAGCAGTACATGATTAGAATTCTTTAACGGTATATTGCAGTAACTGCAACTGAAGCGATCCATTCCTCATTACATCAGTTGGCCTTCCCATTGCATCTTTACACAACTAATAAATATATGCCATGTTTACTTCTCTCATGACACAGAAAAGACTATAAATCAATACATGACATTAGAGCTTAATGAATTTCAATGCTACTGAGAGGGCTCCAAAGCCATATAACTTTCAGCTCGGTCACACTGAGGTCATACTGCGGTAGCCTGAGATTTTTCCTAAGGCCAGTAGTGCTTTTACTGTCTTGTGTCAATGGCAGCTGCCAATGTAGCCAGATTTTAATCATTTTTGGTAGTTCAAACTTCCAAAGAGACACTCAAGACTGCTTAACCAATGCATTGAGCTTCAATGCCTTTTTGTGGGTTCATCATCTGTTCTTTGCCAGGAAATAATGGAGGTGAAATTCTTTAGCGTAGCAATCCTCTTATGCACATGGTGCATCTTTTTTTCCTTTTTTACTTTCTGAAGAACAGACTGTATGTACTGAGGCAGAACTCCTCACAGCTGTTAGCTGTCAGTCATGTTTTAGCTGAGACTAGAAGTGCATTCCTGTGAAATCCATATTATGATCATTTGCATTCAAGACCTTAGGCAGAGGTTTAAAAAAAAATAAAAGAAAAGGAAAGAAACCTGGTGTATGCACAGTGTACATAGCCAGTGCCTATAGGATTTACAAATAATAACTTTAATGCAAGTGGACAAGGAGTTTTATTCTATGCATGGGAAGGTACACAGAAAGAATGTATCATCCCATTTCCTGCACACTTGAACACTGGATGTTTTATTTCTTTTATTTCATTTTCACCTGGAAGCATCATATGTTGGACCTCAAAATGAAAAAATGTATCTCTGTGAACATTTTCCTCATTACATATTTAGCACTTTTAAAAGGCAGATTTTTGCAAACCACTGCCATCATATTGATTGCAGATTTTGTGTTTGTTTTGGGTATTTGCTGTTGTTTTATTATTATTATTATTATTATTATTATTATTATTATTATTATTATTATTATTATTGGAGCTCTGAATGTCTTAAGGAATTGGTGTTATAAACATCTTACCTTCATTCCATTGCCAAGGACTGGAAAAATGCAGTCACCTCTTGTTCTATTGTGTATATATGTATACAAGACTGAATGTTAATAGGATATATCAAGCTTTATTGAGATACTTAAGTGCAATATATTAGTTTAAAATTAAAAGGAACAATCTGTTCTTTCTGAAACAATTTATTACCCAAACTACTATAGCCAATGAAATTTGCTTCATCATGTACATGTTTGCTCCATTATCATTAGCAGACCAAACAGAAAATCTGTTTAAAAACAAATTTGTTTAACAGTACAATATTTAAAATTTTGACTGAATATCAGTTAATAGTCGGCTTTGATTGAACACAAACTCCCAAAGCCATTAAATATCTTTTTGATGTGGCTCAGTGTATTTCTGTTGCTTTCACTGAGGTAACATTTCATTAAAGCCTTTGACTTCACTGAGTGCTGATAGGAACCGTCAAGGTTCAAAATGGATCTCATTACTCAATTATGCAAACCTGTTTTCGTGTGTGTTGAGTATGAACCGTAAACTGTGTATCTGTGAATCTATGTGCCACTGTTTGGAGAGTTTTAGAACTCTTAGCCAAGTTTGATTCATAAGTCACAATCATCTTAGAGCTTTACACTTGCAGTCTGACCAGATGTTTAAATAATGCAGATTCCCACTACACATATGTGCAACATTATACTGTATGTAATGAATGAGAAAATTTGTTATTCAAACATCTTCATTTTACCTGATGGGCTGCAGAGAAGTGCTTTAGACTGCAAGCATATGTGACATGTAGCGTATACTTTACATTCTTCATATTAGTGAAGCCTAGCAACTACAGTATGCTATAAAATACAGCCATTTATTTTTTTTTATATGAAAACAACATTTACAACAACAACAAAAAACACACATACATAAGATTGGCATAGGGAGGGAAGTAAAATTCAGCACATTCTCTGGTTCTGAATGAGATGCACTTTAATAGTACAATAAGACGACAATCTAATGATTGAGACTAAGCATATAACCTTTCCAAATGTCCATTCATGTCTTAATGCTAGATCAATAATGAAAATGAAGAAGCAATCTTAAACCTGTGTTTGCGTTTTACTTTTCTGTGTACAGTGTGCCATCTGTTTTGAGTTCGTGTGTGTGTGGATCATTTTCCCTGTGACCATTGTCTGAATGTCAAGTGGTGCTCTGAGCAAAATTCCAACTATTATTCAGCAAAGGAAAGCATGCCATGACTTCACTGATTCACAGAACAACAATTGGGAGAGTTTTCACTCATGTTATTTATTATTAGTCTTAATGGAAAGCTTTGTAGCAGCTGTACTGGAGATAAACATTTTAGAAGCACATTTTTCCTATGTGTGTGCAATATACTGTATGTCCCTGTGTATGTCTATTAAGAGAAGAATAGCATGCAGTATAAATAGCCTGTTATTGAGGAGAATAAAAAAGACAGAAGAAAAAGGAAGGAATCTCTATTCCTCTCTTTTAAGCATGAAAGAACTAGAGGGTGGTGTTCAAAGATATGCTATGAGAGACTGTTGGGGGGCTGACAGAATATTCGCAGGAGACAGGAATAGATTAAACAGTGAGACAGGAGAAGGGAGGTGAAGAATAGAACATGACACCTCCGTACAATGTTCATCATCAGGCAGTGTGAGCACACTATTTGTTTTGCCCACCAGTTAATGCTGTCCTCTTCCTCCAATTTTTAGACTACTGACTGGTAAATATGTTTTGTTTAGATGCATTATAATAGGTAGACATTTCACTTTGAATGATTACTTCCTCATGTCTAACTATAATGCTTATGAGTATTGAATTGTTTGGTTCATATTTCTAATGTGGCTTACGACAGGAAATCATAAGAAGATGGATATTAAAGAGAAGAAGTGGTAGGTAGATTTTAAAAGGGTCCTTTTACCATTCATTAAGCTCTTTTTTATAATGCATACAAAGGTACGGAATTATGTACAGGGCTAGTTTTATTTCCTTTATTTCCAGTATATTCTCTCAGATGTCTCATAGATGATATAGAGGAAACACTGACGATACTCAAGCAAGAAGCACCGATTAGCTCTTCTTTATTGCCCCCTAGAGGTTTCCTACAGTATCATGTACTCCATATTTTAACACACCTGCACTCCATAGAGCAATGCACATGAACCAAGTGATTAAACAGCACTAAATGCCTAGGATACTGGATAGAGTAGAAACGTCTCTATACTGTAATGGCTGGCTTGGGAAATACTGCAGCACTGGGAAGAATACTGGGCAAACTTCATTAGAAATCTATTTCCATTATTAGGAAATAGTTTTTCTAATAATGGTGATTAATGCAACAATATGCCTAATGAAAATGTTCTCTACTGGCAGATTACAGAAAAATGAACCTTATTGGGCATCACATGTCCCTTGTATTACAAATAGAGTTTATAGTATTGATGTGCTGTGTTGTACCAGAGATGTATGCCAAGATAAGCAGCAGAGAGTCTTAAAATAGCCCTCATTAATTAATTTTTCATCACTGTCCATAAACTCATCTCTGGCATCGTACTTAGCACATATCATGAAGAACTGGAGTCATATAAAAGAAACAGAATTTGGATCACAGTAAAATGAATGACATGACCAGAAATAGCAGTTTTTTATTGCCTGAGAGCACAGGTGCTAAAGCTGAAGTATAACCCTCTCAACCTTGGATGGATAGGAGAGATACAGTGAAGTGGAGTTTTAGAGGTGTAGTAAATTGTTGTGAAATTAGTTGGGGGGATGGATGGATGGATGGATGGATGAAGGAGAGATTTCTGAAGCCTTCTTTCATTGTAATAAATAATGCAGATAATGTTAATAATGTCCCTGTGTGCACTTTTGGCCATGTAGTGTATGTACAATATCTCACAAAAGTGATCTCACGGGTCGTGTCATTTCTTCAGTGTTGTCACATTAAAAGATATAATCAAATAATTACAAAAATGTGAGGGGTGGACTCACTTTTGTGAGATACTGTATGTATGCATGTATCTATCAATCTATCTCTCTATCTACAGTGCATCCGGAAAGTATTCACGGCGCTTCAATTTTTCCACATTTTGTTATGTTAAAGCCTTATTCCAAAATGGATTAAATTCATAATTTTCCTCAAAATTCTAGAAACAGTTCCCCATAATGACAACGTGAAAGAAGTTTGTTTGAAGTCTTTGAACAGAGTAATAGCATACACTGAAACAGTATATGCCTGTAGTATATAGATTTCTAGCATATACTATTAATAGATGGTTCATATTTGCTGTCACTCATGCATTTCAGTACCTAAACACTGTTCAATGAAGCATCCGGGATGCTGCTATTCATTACCAGATATACAGTGTGGGAAATAAGTATTGAACGCGTCAGCATTGTTTTCAGTAACTATATTTCCTATGAGGTTATTCACATGAAATTTTCACCAGACATCAGTATTAACTCAAGACATCCAGAAATATCAAGAATTCACAACATTAAAGTCCATAAATAAAGTTATTTTTCATGACATTCCACTTTATTTACTTTATTTATGAACTTTAATATTGTGAATTCTTTATATTTCCAGATTTCTTGAGTTAATATTGATTCATGTGATTAGCTATGAAAATAGCAATAAAACCCCCACTGTAACACAGTCATTGTGATAAAGGTCCATGGGCCCCTATTAGCACTCTTGGAATTTCCGTTTGTGACCAGTAGGTACAATAATAACTCTGGAGCTAAATGGGGCATTGAGCTCAGTGTACCACAACTACGAAACGTTTAGAAAGGTGAGTAAATCCATGGAATATTGCATGTCAAATAGAAAAAAAAACAACTATTGGTCACTCAAAATAGATCATTAATTGGAAGTTAAAATGTATGGAGTTGTGAATGAGAACTTTATGAAGATTGGCATTTTTGCATTTTTGGGATGATGGATAAAATGCTGGCACTGCTTACTTATCAAGAAACATTACATCTACATGATCAAAATGTAATATGTTAATGTACATTACAATGCACTAGCTTTGCCAGGTCCTCTGATCTTAAATCAAATTCACCAAAATACGCCTAAATTTTACCTGCTTTACAGAAAGTGTACGTCCTCTTCTATCCACCAGGTTTGCTATTATTGCAGGGCTTCTGAATTTCAGTACAGCGAACATCACATCTGCTGTGGTAAAAATTCTCACTAGGGCTGAAGTGAGTGATGAGATCAAAAATATATAACTGAGCAGATGTCATAGAGGTCAGGGATTTGAAGAACTGAAATATACAACTACACAACCATGTCAGCAAATCATATTATGGTATTAAAGAAAAGGTGATAGCTTAAATGTGCATAGCCTGTCATAGGAACACTATTCAGTATGTACAATGTATAAACCATTGAATACAGAATTATATTCAGTAATCTGCAAGTTGGCAAAATTGATACTGTTGTACATATAGAGTATTATACAAATTGTCACATTGTCTCCTTGTCAACTCCTATGATTCTCAGACCAGGACCTCATCACATGACCCCCCAGCGATGCTCTTACACCACTTACAGTCATCGGAATACTAATGACACTCAACTGTTTACAGTCACACTACTTAATTTTAATAACCCAAACTCTGTTACTTTGTGGAAACCTGCTGTAGCATTGTGTCTACAAGTTCAATCATTAATCTGCCTGTTTTGACCACAGCCTGCTTCACATTTACTGATTTAGTTTTGTCTAGCTTATGCCTTTTTCCTGATCACCTGACCTTTAGGCTACCTCACGTTTCTCAGTATTGCCCAGCCCTTTTGTATGTCAGCTTCACTACATGACTTGTACGGTTTGAATAGACTACAAGCATTAAGTTCTATGATCATTATGAATGTAGTGAAAGAACTGGAAATACAGGAATGGTATTAAGAAGAATCTCTTTCAACAGCAGCATTGTGTGCAAGCTTGAAATGCATAAACAATCTTTGGACTCTGGTTTGTACTCTGCATTAACATGTATTTGCATCATGACGTTGAGAGGGAGATTATGGGTAAGCATGACACACAGAGACAGAGAGACACTATAGTGTAACTTGCCTGTGAATTATGTATGATCAGTAAGGAAACACCTTAAAAGCTCTGTTATGATGGTGTATAAATACGCTTATTGCTTATTTATACACCATCATAACAGAGCATTTAAGGTGCTTGCTTACTGATCATACATATCACAGAGAGATATTATGGTGTAACTTGCCTGTGAATTATGTATGATCAGTAAGCAAGCACCTTAAAAGCTCTGTTATGATGGTGTATAAATAAGCAATAAATTACCTATAAAATGAATCCTTAATACATATAAAATTAAGATGTAACAATAAACTGTAGACAATGTAACCTTGATATAACAATGCATAACAGATATGGTATAACCAATGTACAGTGTAATGTGTTGATATAATGCTTGTGTAAGTGAATTGGGCTGCATAAAAATCAATACTTCATTTTATTACCTTCTGAGCTATTCAGCTCTATTGATCTTGAGGCAGACAGCTCAGGTTAAACAGAGAATTTGTAAGTCAATTTAGCTAAGGTGATAGGCAGATTACTGTCTTAAATACAAGCTTGTTTAAATTGTAGAAAATGTTTAGACTCATAACTTACTTCTTCCATAATCCTCTGTAAACAAAATACTGTACATGTGCATACAGGAAACTTGTTTCAAGCTGAAAAAAAAAACAATTGTGCTGTCAGCAGCAACAGCTGCTGTGAAAAATTGTGCCTAAGAATATCAGCCCATATTCACAGGCTGGAAATAGCACATCAGGATGAAGAGTATAACTCCATAACTCCAGCTCCTATTGGATCTCTGAACCATCTCTCACGCTTGACTTTGTTTGTCCAATAGGCACAGCATGGGTGTCCACAGACTGTGGTGTTTTGCTGGACCACAGGTTAGGCAGATGGTTTCACAGTGGGAGACAGGGATGGAGGTGGAGTGGTTGAAGCATGAGTGCCTGCGAGAGGTGCTGTGGGATAGGCTGTGCAGCCTGGAACACTAATGAAGAACTGCAGGGGAGGGGTGGAGACACCAGGCTTTAGAGAAGTATAGAGGAGTGTTTGTGTTGGCTGCACTGTGGTAGCATTTGCAAGTTATTTTTAACAGAAAACCTCGAATTAAGGTGCTACATAAAAGAAAACATTTCACAACAATCACATTTGTGTTTGACAGATGCAATGACTTACAATTTATAAAATACTATATTGCACAAGGTATAAATATATAAACATTAAATATTATACTTATATGCAAATATTCATATCCTTGAAGGCATTTCTGAGGTCCAAAATTGCTCATGGATGTTCAAATGGGTTGAGATCTGTAGACTATTAAAGCCATAGCATGTGATTTCCATTGTTTTTATACTCAGTGAACCCTTGTTCCCTGGTGATGAATGAATGAATGAATGCCTTTATTGTCATTATACACGTACAATGAAATTAGGAGCCACTCCCTTTTTTCTGTGCTCAACATGTTCATATAAGACATAAGAAGAAATAATATAAGAAGGAATAATAGTAAGAAAAGGGTAGTATAGAATAAGAATATCTATATAGCAGCACGAAATGGCGTAAAATATATTAAAAATAAATAAATAAATAATGCCCATGCAGGGACTCTGAAAATTGCACAGTTTGAGACCACGGAGACATCATGTACCTGTAGAGTATCAGTGCATGTGTGTGTTCAGAGTGGTTATGACTATTGGGAAAAAACTGTTCTTCAATCTGCTTGTCCTTGATCTGATGCATCTGTAACGTCTCCCTGAGGGCAGCAGATTGAACAGTTTAGAGCCAGGGTGAGAGCTGTCCTTAATGATGGTTTTTCCTCTGCTGAGGCAACGTGAGGTGTAAATATCCATGAGGGAGGGGAGATGTGGGCATTGTTGTCCTGAAATAGACAACTCTCATCAGGATAGAAATGTTTCTTCATAGGACAAACGTGATCAGTCAGAATAACTTTGTAATTATTTGTAGTAGTGGTTCTTCCCTCTAAGGGGACAATCAATCTCAAAAATCAAAGCAGCCACTGGTTATTCATTTCATTTGTCACCTTGTATATGCACATTGACCACTTTATTAAGAACACTTGTGCACCTGCACATTCATTCAATTGTCTAATCAGCCAATCGTTTGCCAGCAGTGCAATACATAAAATCATGCAGATACAGGTCAAATTAATGTTAACATCAAACATCAGCATGCAATCTCTATGACTTTGACCTTATCATGGTTGTTGGTGCCAGATGGACTGGGTTGAGTTTTTCAGAAACTGCTGATGTCCTGGGATGTTTACACACACGAGCCTTTGGAATTTACAGTATACAGAGTGGTGTAAATGAGCAGCGATTCTAAGGGCAGAAATGATTTGTTGATGAGAGAGGTCACAGGAGAATGGTCAGACTGGTTTGCTCTGACATGAAATCTAAAGTAACTCAAATACCCACCCTTCACAACCATGGTGAGCAGAAAAGCATTTTAGAATGCACAACATGTGAAACATTGAGACAAAGAGGCTACAACAGCAGAAAATCACATTAGATTCCACTCCTGTCAGCCAAGATCAGGAATTGGAGCCTACAGTAGACACAGCATCACCAAAACAGCACAGGAAAAAGACCCGGTGATGTGTATGTTAACTTTTTTGATGAGCATTACCTGAAGGTCTTGACCTGTATCTGCATGATTACATGCATGTCAAATGATTGGTTAATTGGACAATTGCTTGAGCAAGGGTACAAATGCTCCTACTAAAGTGACCAGTTAGTATATACTGTATACCTTGGAAGGGATGCCAGTCCACCATGCACACAGATTCACGCACTCATTCAGACCTAGGTAACCTGAGCACAGAATCAAAGTGGGGGTCCTGGAGCTGTAAGGCTACAATGTTACTCGCTCTGCCACCTTGTTGTCTCACACACACAAACACAGACATATATATATATATATATATATATATATATATATATATATATATATATATACCGTATCTCACAAAAATGAGTACACCCCTCACATTTTTGTAAATATTTGATTGTATATTTGATTATATACACTGAAGAAATGACACTTTGCTACAATGTAAAGTAGTGAGTGTATAGCTTGTATAACAGTGTAAATTTGCTCTGTACAGGTTGTATAACAGTGTAAAATCCCCTCAAAATAACTCAACACACAGCCATTAATGTCTAATCTGCTGGCAACAAAAGTGAGTACACCCCTAAGTGAAAATGTCCAAATTGGGCCCAATTAGCCATTTTCCCTGCCCGGTGTCATGTGACTTGTTTGTGTTACAAGATCTCACGTGGGAATGGGGAGCAGGTGTGTTAAATTTGGTGTCATTGCTCTCACACTCCCTCATACTGGTCACTGGAAGTTCAACATGGCACCTCATGGCAAAGAACTCTCTGAGGCTCTGAAAAAAAGAATTGTTGCTCTACATAAAGACCCTGACACTGAGCTACAGCACGGTGGCCAAGACCATACAGCGGTTTAACAGGACAGGTTCCACTCAGAACAGGCCTCGCCATGGTCGACCAAATAGGTTGAGTGCACAAGCTCAGCATCATATCCAGAGGTTGTCTTTGGGAAATAGACGTATGAGTGCTGCAGCATTGCTGCAGAGGTTGAAGGGGTGGTGGGTCAGCCTGTCAGTACTCATACCATACGCCGCACACTGCATCAAATTGGTCTGCATGGCTGTCGTCCCAGAAGGAAGCCTCTTCTAAAGATAATGCACAGGAAAGCCCGCAAACACGTTGCTGAAGACAAGCAGACTAAGGACATGGATTACTGGAACCATGTCCTGTGGTCTGATGAGACCAAGATAAACTTATTTGGTTCAGATGGTGTCAAGCATGTGTGGCAGCAACCAGGTGAGGAGTACAAAAACAAGTGTGTCTTGCCTACAGTCAAGCATGGTGGTGGGAGTGTCATGGTCTAGGGCTGCATGAGAACTGCCAGCACTGGGGAGCTACAGTTCATTGAGGGAACAATGAATGCCTACATGTACTGTGACATGCTGAAGCAGAGCATGATCCCCTCCCTTCGGTGACTGGGTCACTGGGCAGTATTCCAGCATGATACCAACCCCAAGCACACTAAAGAAGCTGAGGGTGAAGCTGATGGACTGGCCAAGCATGTCTCCAGACCTAAACCCTATTGAACATCTGTGGGGCATCCTCAAATCAAAGGTGGAGGAACACAAGGTCTCTAACATCCACCAGGTCCGTGATGTCGTCTTGGAGGAGTGGAAGAGGACTCCAGTGGCAACCTGTGAAGCTCTGGTGAACTCCATGCTGAAGAGGGTTAAGGCAGTGCTGGAAAATAATGGTGGCCATTCAAAATATTGACACTTTGGGCCCAATTTGGACATTTTCACTTAGGGGTGTACTCACATTTGTTGCCGGCGGTTTAGACATTAATGTCTGTGTGTTGAGTTATTTTGAGGGGACAGTAAATTTACACTGTTACACAAGCTGGACACTCACTACTTTACATTGTAGTAAGGTGTCATTTCTTCAGTGTTGTCACATGAAAAGATATAATCAAATATTTACTATATATATACAGTGGTACCTCTACCTACGAGCAGCTCCACCTACGAGATTTTCGACCTACAAGATGGAACACGGGGCAAATTTCTGCTCGACCAACGAGCTGAGGTTCGAGCTACGAGATGGGAAAATTTCGAAGATTGAAGATTTTGAATTTACAGTAGATATG
>JAFFST010049904.1:33380-43818 GCA_022414735.1 Noturus placidus
TGTCCGACCATCTGTTCGTGTACTCAAGCTGAAACGAACTTGGGTTCTGCAGCAGGACAATGATCCTAAACACACCAACAAGTCCACCACCGAATGGCTGAAGAAAAACCAAAATGAAGACTTTGGAGTGGCCTAGCCAAAGTCCTGACCTGAATCCTATTGAGATGTTGTGGTATGACCTTAAAAAGGCTGTTCATGCTCGAAAACCCTCTAATGTAACTGAATTAGGACAATTCTGCAAAGATGAGTGGGCCAAAATTCCTCCAGGACGCTGTAAAAGCCTCATTGCACGTTATCGCAAACGCTTGGTTGCAGTTGTTGCTGCTAAGGGTGGCCCAACCAGTTATTAGGTTTAGGGGGCAATCACTTTTTCACACAGGGCCATGATGGTTTGGATTTTTTTTCACCTTTAATAATAAACACCTTCATTTACAAATTGCATTTTGTGTTCACTTGTGTTGTCCTTGACTATTGTTTAAATTGGTTTGATGTTCCGAAACACTTAAGTGTGACAAACATGCAAAGGAACAGGAAATGAGGAAGGGGGCAAACACTTTTTCACACCACTGTGTGTGCATGTGTGTGTGTATGTATATATATATAAATTTCTTCAGTTAAAGGTTAGACTTTTCATATTTTCAGTGAGAGGTTAAACAAATGAACCACAAAGATGATTTTTCTTATCATTGTTTCACACATCTTTACCAAGGCTGCCTTTAATTCTAGAGCTGGCTGTATATTAAAAAGGCACAAACTGCTAATGTAGCTAAAAGTGAAAGGAAACTAATGCAGTCCTGTTAACATGACCTTATTTGCACAACACTGATTGACCACTATCACATTTCATGTTTTATTACCAACATTAAGGCTTATCTGATTAACTGTTAAGGCACGAATGAGGTACACAAATACAGTATTTCCGAATGGCTAATGGAATGTATTTTCTCTTCCTTATGGGCCAGAGTAATGCTCTTCTGGTATGTCTGATACTGCATTAAAGTTGCCTTTATGTACACTTAATGAGTTCAGTGCTGCTTTGGGGAAAATGCATTTCCCATAGCATTTTAGAGATGCACACTGATTTAGATACTTCTGCATACGATCACATCACACACCTGACAGTTTAGAATAGAAGTTGATGGGACTCCTACAAATGAAAAATCAGTAAAAACAAGACCTTCAAACACGAGTTACAACATATAGTATTATTTTAATAATGACCATGATCAAATCTAAGAACGTGATAGATAGTGACCTTCCATACAATGCATTTTCATTTCAGGGGTGACTAAAATGTTTGCCTTGTAATTTTTTTAGTATTTCATATATTCTCATAAATCATTTGTAATATGATTATATAAATCTCAATTCCTCACATGATAGACTCCCTCTTTCATACACAAACACACGCACAACAGCAAGCAGGTCCTAAAAAAATCACGCACAGAAACCGTATACTCTTTTTTTTTTTTGTTTCATTTTTTTTCTACTTTTAACAGTAAATCAGTAACATTAATTTTTCAGGTTACACATTTGAGGCGTTCTCAGTTATTATATGCTCCTACATTAAAGCTTAGCATTATACTCAGGATGAGGGGAAGAAAAGATCAATAAACTGAATTATTAAGAAAGGATGAGAAACAAACCTACTGGAAGTGATGCACCTAAACTGATTTCAATAAGCAGTGAATGCTACATTTCTCTTAAATTGGCTTGAGTAAAGAAACAACAGCCTCTGCTGGACATCAGTGGAACAGTACAGATAGAATGCTGCTTTCGAACCATAAGCAGAGTAAAACAAAATCATAGTACTTGGCTCAGAACCATAACTCAGACAATATTTTTTCCTCTTTACTTCAGCCAGTGATGATGTTGACTTCCCTTGGGTTGAGGGTGCATGGGACGTCTTTTCCCTGATTATGCTGTTGAGGTATAGTACAGCAATTATTTAACGGTTTTGATGACAAAATAGCTTTAAAATGTTAAGGCTCCGAGCATGGAAAATAAATGCAAAGCAACATTGTCTGACCAATGACTTACCACAAAAAAAGTTATAAGCTGAGTGTTACATAATTCAAAAATATAGTTTTCTTTTACAGCAACATCATTGTGTATCAAGACACATTTCTCTGTCCCTTATATGCAGTGACACACATACTCCTCAGTCAACGCCTTTCAAATCCCTACAACCAACAACAAAGATGCACATCTTGATTATACAAAATTCAACTGGCCAAGTACAGTGACTGATGCTGGGGAGGAGTCTACGGTGCTTCCAAATTAGTCTTTTCCTCAACTTACCAACCACCATGTCAACACATACTTACAAACACGCATCATGGGTTTTCAAGTCACTGACTCACTTTGACGCTCACAGCCAGTAGCAGGTATGGTAAAAAAAAAAAAAACACAAAGAAAAAAAAAGTGCAGATAATTGTTGACCAAAGTCAGTTAAGTAAGGAAGTAGGGAGGTATGTAGAAACCAAACCAAATGACCAAAGAGAGAAAAAGATGATCATGGTGCCATTATTTGATAGGCGCTAATTGATTTCATCTCCAACGGAGCTGGAACCAGAACCAGTAGGGCAGAACCTTGAGTTTGATGCTGGCCCAAGTCCACAGAATTAAATAGACAACTGTTTATTTTTCTTTTTTTAAAATTTCTTCTTGTGTCCTGTTTTTAAATTTCATTTTCAAATGGTCAGTCCTAAAACAGTTGATCAACCTATTGGGATGAGGTGCAGTCTTCTATTGTTTACTTCGATTTTGGCGTTCCTGGAAGAAGGAAAAGAAGATGGAAGGTGTTCAAAGGTAATGGCTGCCATACATGGTTCATTAGATCATGGCCCATGTACTGCATGACCAATACAAGATATCCGTATTTCACCAACGAAGGTCCACACTCCCCCTACAACCCCCAATTTAAACTGTTTACCTGATCCAGACGTGATCGATTCTGGGAGGAAGTGGGTTCATAGTTCTGTCAACAGAAATGAAGAAAGTGTGAATAGCATTACTGACACAATGTGTCCCAGAAAGAGAAAAAAACATTTCATCTTATGTAAGTAACTCAACTTAATGGGGCAGCAATTATAACGGAAACAATTAGAATTTTTTTTTTACAGATACATGTAAAAAAAATAAAAAATAATAATAATAATAATAAATAACCGCTTAAAAACATACAACACACTTCATTTGCATGGGGTTCTTTTTGAACCTTTCACTTAATACAAATGCAAACATGTATGCACATGAATACTACATGATCAGCATTGTTCAAATACACATCAGCATATGATTTGTGCATCGGGAAGATGAAATGGGGGCAGGTCAGGGCCAAAACAACACTGTTGGGCAGGTTTCATGTCAATTGTTAGAGATTTCACAAACTAATTTGGGAGGCAAATTAGCTTCTTTCTGTCATTGCTCTGATTGAGCTACAACTCATAACATACACTCAGTATTTACAGATCTAGAAGAGCCAAAATAATTACCTGATGGAATGTATTTTGAACATTCATCTGAGTTTTATAAGAAATCATGCTAAAAAATAAACAAAATACTTAAAAAGTCTGAGACACAGCTCTAGATTGTTCAGTCTGATTGCTATCCCTTTGTCTATGTTAGTATTGCATTGTGATACACCAATAAATCCACCAAAACAAAACAAAATTAAGTTTTCAACTACCAGCCATTTGTTTAGTTGACAGAAACGTTCAATACCAACTTTTAGCTAGAATACAATATCCTACTGAAATCATTGGAGGGACAGAGGCTCTTCTGTTGTAACTTAGCATAATATAATTTAATGTAGTTTTGCATTTTCCCCCTAATACATCCGTTTGGTCAAAATCTAAATGTAAAATAAGTAACTGAAATTCCAATTAACAAGGACATGAATAATTTGCTTTTAGTAGCAGTTAAGTTTGCTTTGTGTGGCGTTCACATTTAATGTGAATTCAAACCAAAAGAAAAATGGCAGTGACCCTACACTATATTTTCTGCAAATTATAACAAAAACAAACCTGTCAACCATGATTAATAACAATGCGTAGTTCTAGCAAGGGCGAAGAACTGTTTTTTTTTTTTTATTATTATACAGTCCTTTTACAAATCACTTGCATAAGGTAAGAACCTATCTACACTATCACCAATATATGTGGACACCCCTCCTAATTATTGTTAAGTTCAGGTGTCTCAGCCATACCCACTGCACAGATGCATAAAATCAAGCATATAGCCATACAATCTTCATAGACAAACACTGGAAATAGAATAGGATACCAGGAGAACACTACCTAGTGCAATGTATGTACCAAAAATAAAGTTTGGTGGAGGAGGGATAAAGGTCTGGGGCTGTTGTTCAGGGTTTGTGCTCCAGACCCTTAGTTCCAGTGAAGGGTAATGTTAAGGCTACTGTTCACAAAGACATTTTAGATAACTGTATGCTTCCAACTTTGTAGCAACAGTTTGGGGAAGGCCATCCTGTTCCAGCATGACAGTGCCCCAAGGTCCATAAAGACATGGTTTGATGAGTTCGGTGTGGAGGAATGCCTGTGGCCTGCACAGAGCCCTGTCCTCAACGCCACCGAACACCTTTGGGATGAACTAGGTGAAACGTGGTGATCTAGGTCTTCTCGTCCAACTTCAGTGCCTGACCTCACAAATGACCTTTTGACTGAATTGGCACAAATACGCTCCAAAAACTTGTAGAAAGCTTTCCGAGAAGAGTGGAGGCTGTTATATATGACTGTTTGTGCCAGATGGTCTGCTTTGAGTACTTCAGAAACTGCTGATCTCCCAGGACTTCCACACACAACAGTCTCTAGAGTTTACGCAGAATGGTGTGAAAAACAAAAAACACCCTGTGTACAAAAGGTCTGTAGGCTGAAACATCTTGTTGATTAAAGAGATTAGAAGAGAATGACCAGATTGTCTATTATATAATATTATTATATTAATAATATAATTATATTATTATATTAGTCACTATATCCTTCCTGTCAGCTCGAACCAATCTGGCCATTTTCCTCTGACCTCTCTTCTGAACAAAACGTTACCACCCACAGAATTGTCACTAGGGTATGAAACCCGCCAAATACGGGTGAATTGTCGGCAGTGGTGTGCAACATTGTCTGGTCATGTTGGTGGGTGCATTTCACGCACAAGTGGGGCTTAGAAAAATAGATTTTTAAATTTGCGTAATTTAGTTGTACCTAGTCCTCCCTCAGTGTTTGTGACCTGGCTGTACAAACACTGGCTGAACAAACATTAAACGTCACTCTGAAAGTGGAAGCGAAGAAAAAGCAAAAACTCGGAAATGTGAAACTGGCTAACTGTCTGTTGCGTTCATAACGGCTTGTGGAAACAGTTATTAGCATGTAAAATGAGCGGATTGAAGTGTTATGTATGATTGAATATTTGTATGTGTTTTATTTTTTTTGTACAGTTATTTAAATTAAATGAATGCATGTGTGCAGATGAGTAACACTTCCCAGGTTCACGTAGGGAATGAGAAAGCTGGAGGCAGGCTTTGAAAAACTCAAAAGGGCGCTTTATTCTTTATCTTTTACTTTCCACCGGTTTTAATTTCTACATACACATGCGCGCACACAAACAGCTCTGTACTGGTTGTCAGTCTGTCGGCTACGGGAGGCAACTGAAAACACAAAGAGACACAAACAAATCAACTTTCACTAATTACATTCAGGTGAGAATCTTCACGCTTTACCTGCGGGTTGACCTGCCTCGCCTCCTCTCCTTCCACAAATAACACTCGACCACGCCCCTTCTGCCCCTATGACTTTTAATGATTACTTTAAAACTTTATTTTTGGATTAAACCAACTATACAAATTAAAACAACGTCGTTAGCTTCTGTTTTTATGAGGTGGCTGGTAGAAACTCAGTGGCCAGTTAAAAAAAAAAAAAAAAAAAAACATTTATAATTACCAGCCACTGTGGGAGGTGGAGGAAAGTGACCCTGACTGTCACTTTCTCAATGGTTTTTTGCACAACTGTGAGTGTAGGTGTGCTGGACAGGTGTCTACATTGGTTTGCCTACACAGTGTATGCAGGTTTACAGTAACCACTAGGGAAAATGAGCTACTGCTTGCCTGATGGTAACTGTAAAATTCGCTTGGCCATGCTGTTTGAACATGGGTACACTGACCGGTGCATGAGAGCAAACAGTTTTTAATTACTTTCTAATAATCACTACCAATTACCATGATCATTAAAATGATTTGTAGCATGTTAGATTTTATACTTTATTATATGCCTATTTCATTCTTTATCGTGTTCCGAATAGAAAGTGCTGTTTTTTTGACTATATCATCATCAAACTGTTTTGGCTTCGTCCTAAAAAAAACCCCCCACAAAAAAACCCCACTGATGTTAACTATATACTTATCTAATGTTAGCCAAGTCGAACATACACTGGTAAATTTTCCCTTACAGAAAGTTATGGTATTGCATCAGCGCATCTTTCAAACAGGAAAACAGAGAGGAGAGATTACTAAATGTGAGATGAGGGGAATGGTGTTTGTTATTGTCGGAGAGTTCAAAACACCTGAGAAACCATCAGTCATATTCACATATTGATTCGCTAATCAGCCATTTTAGTTGGCAAGAAAAGAGAAGTAATTTTTTGGATCTTTAAGTGATAACTCGTAGCAATATACTTCAATGTTCAAGTGCAGAGTTCCTACTACGGATGTCACGAGAAGCAATACTGCAGTTACTAAAACGTGTGATGGTTCTGCAGTACCGTTGATACCGTTTCTAATGAATGTACTGAGGTTGCAATTCTTCCGTACCTGATGGGGGCAGCAAATACACGCAAGTGTTTTAGTCGGTCCACAAGTGGAGAAGAAGAAGAAGAACGCCTACAAGCACACGGGAAAAACTACAGAAGATCAGCTTAGCTTAATCCACCCCAACTCGTTGAGAGGAAAGCTAGTATCGGTTTCCGGTGTGCAAACGATACGATTGTTCATTTCAAACAAAGCGAGGACACACCTGGAATTTGGCAAAGCACCTGAAAGACAGTCCTATATTATGTTTGTTTGAGGCAGCTGTTACTGTTGCCGTCAAACCAGCTAACGTTATGCTCCATGTAATGTTAGTGATAGCATCGTAAAAACAAATAACAGGCTAACGCATTGCAATGTTATAAACTAAATCGTAATGGGCCACCATGCATCGCCATTCAGCCCGTGTCCTGTCAGCTAAATGTAGCCTAATGTCACTAATAATTATTCAAATGTTCATGCTTTTAATAAATCTTTTTGGCCTGCCACCATATCAGTGAATTTAAACTAATGTTTGCATTCAGAGTATAAGGTGTGTGCGTGTGCACACCTCCACTCATTGTCAGTGTTTGATAACTAAAATACCCCCCTCTTTGCCAGTATCAGCCAGAGGAGGATGTCCTCCAGGAGAGTTTATTATTTTATTTTTATACCACACCGTGGTATCGACTTTGGTATGAAGTATAGTGTACTTTTAGTAGTATCAGTACTGATTACTAGATTTTTGGTATCGTGACATCCCTAGTTCCTACACAAAATACTTAAAGGTTGGCAGGTTTGCAGAAAATGATCAAATA
The DNA here is from genome assembly GCA_022414735.1 of Noturus placidus. NCBI lineage: Eukaryota > Metazoa > Chordata > Actinopteri > Siluriformes > Ictaluridae > Noturus > Noturus placidus. The sequence goes on from JAFFST010049904.1 coordinate 40,992, forward strand.
ACAGTGGTCATGCTGGATTTAAGGCTGCCCTCATGAGAATAAAACAGTATGTGCTTTAAACACCCTCCGACCTATGCAATTAACTGTAGATTGATATTTAACTGTCCTGCTCATGAGAAGGAATTTAAATGCCAATTTAGACAATGATAAACGATAAATAAAACCAAGTGTTTTTAATACATTTTACCCTTGAATGATGCACATATTAAAACAAAAAATAAGAAAAACAATTACAATGCATTACCTTTCTCACCACCTCTTCCTCCTCCTGTCGTTTCTCATAGTGTGAGAAATCATCGAAGATGGATGTGGTGTGCTTGTAGGTGGCAATGATCTTCAGCACCTGCTTGGCCTTCTCCAGTGGTACCTCCTGGGTGTCACGTGAGTTGGTAACAGGTTTGTTGTCATTGTTCTCCAGGCGGATATGGCGCAGCTGGCTGTTGGGCACATCCTTGACAAAGAGCCAGTCAACGTCAAATTTGCCCTTCCACTTGTCCTGAGCCCAGACACCGGCACTAGTACCGTAGTCCACTGGTGAGCGCATCTCGGCCACGCCACAGAAGTGCCCACTGCCATTTACGCTAAACAGCAGGTAGACAGGGCCCCGGCCATTGAGGGCACGGAATGCTGCATCCAGCCTTTTATTGCCGTGCTCTGTGCTGCACCAGATGGAGTACTTGATTGAACGGTGGATGTCATCTTCGGAGTAGCTCTTGATGATGAAAACACGGCCATGCTTCAGGTTCCAGTCAAAGTCCTTAGGGTTGTAGCTATGCGATGCACGCAGCTTCTCCAGCAATGGGTGTGGGTCTCCTGAGCCCATGCTGGAGCTAGAGCTAGGGCCCATCACTCCTCCTCCTCCACCATTGCCCAATCCGCCACCACTGGAAGGACCAGTGCTATCCATGCTGCCCCCTCCACCATAACCTGGGTTCCGGTTACGTGGTGCTATCCATCGTGTCTGAGGGGGCGGAACTGGTGTATGATTCTGGTAGGGCTGTGGAGGAGCAGGAGGAGGTGGAGCCTGCAGAGCCATATGCTGTACCAGTGACTGGGCTGAGGGCATGGGTGGCTGAGCGTGAGGGGGCAAGTGACCATGTGAGAGCGAAGGCGGCTGTTGTTGCTGCTGGGGAGGCAAAGGTGATGCCACTTTGCTCCCCTTGTTGTCCCAGGTGCCAATGTCCATGTTGTGTTTTATGGGTGGTGGTGGAGGCGCACCTCCTGCCACAGGCATCCCAGCTTTGCTTTTGACCTTCAACTGCTGAGCTTTGGCTGGCTTACTTGCTATGGCTGCCCACGAGGTCGGTTTGGGGGCTGGCATCCCTACTGGGGTTCCACCATTGCCAGTGGCTACTGCACCACTGGCACCGATGACCGAACCCACAGTCTTGACAGCTGAGCCAGCGCCGGTGACAACGTCACCTCCGATCTTCAGCCCCAGCATGCCCTGCTCCAGACTGTTCATACCTGGTGCCTTGTTCAAGGTGTCACTGTGGAAGCCTGTTTGCCCATCAGGCACAAGCGTGCCACCCAGAGAGCTGGGTGGGTAGCTGTAGCTGCCCCCATAAGCTGAGCTTTGAGTCTGCTGGCCCTGAGAGCCGCTGGTGCCCCAAGCTGAGAAAGCAGGATTCTCTGGGAAAAAGTTAAAACGGTGGGGGTAGATGCTGCTACCCAACCCCCCTGGCTGTCCAAACACAGTGTCATGCATGAAATGGTGGTCTCCGTTGCTAAGTGGGGCATAGGGGGCAAGATAAGGGATTGGAGGGTCACCGCCAGTTGACCAGGGAGCCTCACTAAGGGGGTAGGGGAATCCAATAGATGGCGCATAGTAGCTTGATAAGTAGGGGTCAGTCATGGATTGGTAGCTGTTGTTCTGGAATGCAGAAAGGATGTAGTTTGAACTTTGTAATAATAATGATAATCAGCATTATCCTTGCAACACCAACAAAAAAATAAATTTAGTAATATACAAGATGATTAGATGAGACATCAACTTCTCAACGGATGACTAAAGCTGCTTCTCGGCAGTCATTGGTAAAGATGATAAATCATAGTCAACGTTTATTGTTGAACATAAGAGTTCTAGAAACATAAATTCATAATGTAAGCTTATGTGAAATGATTTAGCTGCCTCACACATGCTGAAAAAACAAAGAGAGCATATAGCATAATGACTAATATTAGCATAATGTAATATAGCATAATGACTGCCCTATATAAAATAATTTCCTTCTCTTTTACACAATTTTTGATACATACAGAAAGCAAGCATACACCCACACACAATTTTTCTCACCGGATTAGACTGGCTAGTGAGGTATGGTTCAAAGTCGTTGTCATGGACCGTTTCCTTTTGGTGGAGTGAGCCATTTTGCACTGAAAAAATTAAGACAAAAACAAAGACAAAAAGGGTATCAGAAGCAAATAATTACTTATTATTTATTACTGCTAATGTCCATTTATTGAGCAAACAATACCAACTTAATACCAACTCCGCATAAACAGCTCTAATGTCACGCAAGATATTTTTAAGTTGCAGAATGATAGATGAAGGCAATTCAAAACAACATTAACTATTGTTGTCAATGATATGCAGCACCACTTTGAATGCCCTTTCAGCCCCTTTAAATCGCTTATAATAAATAAAATATGTCTACACACCTCTATTAAAATGGCAGGTTTTTGTGGCCAAGATAAATAATGTCATAACTCCCACCCTCAATTACAAATTACATTTACATTTATTCATTTAGCAGACGCTTTTATCCAAAGCGACTTACAAATGAGAGCACACTCACACACCAATGGTAGCAGAGCTGCCATGCAA
>JAFFST010049904.1:58548-72165 GCA_022414735.1 Noturus placidus
TTATATCTTTATGTTTGAGGCCTGAAATGTGGCAAAAGGTCGAACAGTTCAAGGGGGCCGAATACTTTCGCAAGGCACTGTATATTATCTTAGTCTGATCTCCTATGACCCAGGATGGAAATAGGTGCAGCCAAAAGTTAAATGAGTGTCTGAAGTTAATTACTTAATATCTGACTCCAATATTCAATTAAAGATCTGACTCCAATATTTGATTCACTTAACAACCTTTTAGTTAAGGTATTAAATGGATAAAATCTCAGTGTTCAAATTAGATTTAATCTAAAGAGCTTCATACTAAGCTTTCACTACAATGTGATGTTCCTACGCCAGAGGCTTTTATATAGCCTATTTATTAAACAGTTATTTGGTTAGCTCAGATGTTTCTATCGATGTGAAAGCCCAGGCCAGATGGGAAATGGGAAACATTGAATTCTCAGAGGTTTATATTTAAACTTGCAAGTATTAGCCTTTTATGTTAGCTGGTTAGAGGGCACTTTCAAATGTGTCTAACGTACTAAAACTTCAGCTAGAAAACTATTTCTAGTAACCATACAAATCATGCACTATTAATGCACCATGCTTTTCTCCAAAAGAAGTACTCAGTATTTTATAAGTAGCATAATTGCAAAGTTTATTATAGACCACATAATGCAAGAATTACATGCAATAAATAAAAGTGGAACCTTAAACAGGATTAATGGATGGACCTGTATGGCTAGCATAGGATGCAGATGGAATTGCATTGGAGAAAGATCAGGTGAGACCAGATTTGAAAGGTGTCTTCCCTCAAGCTCTTCCTCTCCTCCAAGATCTTCCTCCTCAGTCTAAATCTCACACCCTACTTATACCCCCTGCATCTCTTGAAAGTGTTTAATGACCAGAATATCAAATTGGAGAGACACAATGTACTTTATGGTAGGGTGAACCCCCACTCAGGTAATCTGACCAGTCTAGCATCATTTTACTGACACAATCTCAAAACATCTGAGCATCTAGCCATATTGTTGAGTCGGATTGTTTGGGGATCACAGACAAAGTGTAATGACTCTGTGCGGATAGATTTCAGTGGGAATCATGTAACCTGAATTGAATAAGCCTGTCCAGAGATTGTGGAGAAAGAATTATGACTCATCAAAAAGCAGGCTCCAATTGTGCCAGTATGAGAGAGATAGAAAACGACGGAGACACAGGGAATTATCTTTCTGTGTCAATCGATGAACGCCAAAGTAAAATGTAAAAAGGCATTTTAAGACTTCTTGCCTCAAGTAGGCTATGATCATCTCAAACAGAAAATGTTTTATGACTTTTGTTCCAAAGCAGGCAGAGCCCATGCAGTGTCTCGTGCATGTGAACTAGACGACAAGACCGAATAGAAGGAGCTAAAAATTTAATATAGCACCACCTATATGATCGCATGTAGCTTTATAATTGCATCTCATGAAGAAAAATTAAAAACTGGATGTGTGCAAGACGTATTATGACAACGACACAGCATGCGCTTTGAGCGGAAGTTGAGATGTTGCTTGTCCTACAAATTTAGGAGGCTCAGTGTGAACATGGCTTTTCAGCTCAAAACAGGATAAAATCAAAAGTACAGAATTCAGCCTTGGAAGACTTGATCAGGATCAGCAGATAGGGCCCATCACTTGAACATTTGAAGAGGAAAAGGAGGAGGAGGTCAGACTACACTCAATGGCCAAGTGATGCTGACATAATTGTGGTCAGTGACACTGGCTCAGATTCTGTGGAAAGAAAAATTGTTTTTGACTGTATGTACTGTATGGACTGTATGTTCAGAACTACAGTTTCCATTCAGTTCTCATTTTAAGTGAACATGGATGAAAATGCTGTAAAAGGAGGCCAGATATACACACATGAAAGGATGACTAAAAGTAAGTGTTAAATTTTTTTAAAAATGTAAGTTCATTCGTATGTGATACTTAAAAAATTATTTGGCGACTGTTTTTCTTTTCTTATAGGAGCCAATGGCTCCTTAATAATTATTTTTTGACTGGACCCTGCTTTTGACATAACACAATGTAGGCAGCTGCATGATTATAGTTCTGGTTCTCTCTACCATTTTGGTGGATTAACATCATCTTCCAACAAAGTCATATAGTGATATTTGACAGTATTTGGAGTAAATACCCTAGGGTCTTCTGAATGACAACAAATCCGGGGACTTATTAATAGAAACACAATTACATTCATCCATTTTCTATACTGCTTATCCAGTTGGGTCACTGGGAACCTGGAGCATATGCCAGGGAGTATCGGGCACAAGGTGGGATACACCCTGGACGGGGTGCCAGTCCATTGCAGGGCACAATCACATTTATACATTACAAACACTTTGGACTTGCCAATCATCCTACTATGCACGTCTTTGGACTGCACTGTAAAACCGGATAAGTTCATTTAACTCAAAAAATTTGAGGAAACTTATTACCTCAAAATGAACAAGTTGCTAAATCAATTTCTTTAAGCCAAATACACTTAAATTGAGTTAATTGAGTTTTTAGAATAGAGTTAAATAGAGTTAAAAAAAAACTTTTTGTTATATTTAAGTGTGTTTGGCTTAAAGAAATTGATTTAATAACTTCAAAAATTTTGAGATAATTTCCTCATTTTTTAAATTAAATGAACTATCCGGTTTTACTGTGTGTGTGTGGGGGGGGGGAGTTCCCCCCGGAGGAGAACATGCAAGCTCCGTTCACACACAGGAATCAAACCCCCAACCCTGGAGGTGTGAGGCAAACGTGTTTACCACTAAGCAACCATGAGCCCAACACAATTACATAAAACATTTAAATAGCAGTCTATTTCACCCTTCCTAACCATCAGCAGATGAACTTGTGATATTAAGGTTGTAGAAGCTGGAGATAGTCCATGTTTTAGGGGCTCTTGCATTGAGAGGTGTTGTCTGAGTTGATAGCTCACAGTTCTCAGTTGGTGATTTAGACCAAAGGGTCAGACCCACAGACACAGGTCCTTTTTGTTTTAGATGCCAAAACTTGCCATCCATGTAGAACATTATTTAAGTTAATTTCAGTTCATTTCAGGCACTCATGTTAATCAGAATAAAAGAAAAGGCAAGACACATGACTTCTATTACAACAAGGTGCAATAATTTATTAAAAGTTTGAATAAAATAGATAACCACTACACATAAGCAAAAGCAGCAGAATGCACAGGAATGAATACAAAACACACAACAAAGAATAAACAAAAACAAACAAACAAGAAAAAAGAAAGAGGAACCCAACTGTAGGAAGTAAGGGTGTAATGATTCCAAAATCCAAAAATGGGATGATGTGTGTTGTGGAAATGTTGATTCACAGATAAAGCTGGTCTCAAGATAACATTCTTTGGTGGAGAGCATGTAGCATAGCCTGGAATCATCTGCACTTATGAAGAGACCAGTTGCTCTGAATCACAACAACAGACACATTACAGGTTATATGGTTTTACAGTCACATTATGAATATGAAAACAAGGCTTTTCAGTAGCTTTCAAAAGACACAAGCCTCCTGCCTCTGTGATCTACAGTGCAGAAAGAGGCCAAGGTAGTCAGTCATTTTAGCCTACATTGGAGCTCTATTTCCAAAAAAAATAAAGTCCAGACGTTGCTGCAGAGCTAATTGTGTTTCAGTCATTAATTTCCTCAGATTAGAGACTATTTATTCAATCAAATTTCTGGTATATGGTGAACCTGTAGTACATTTTGTTTACAGTATTAAACCTATGTTCATAGCCTTTTCAAATGTTTTGCATTGTTTATGATTTAAATATTTAAAAAAAGGTATTTTTTCAGTCATAATTTTTCTTCATTAAAATTTTGTTCAAAATATTTTGAGAATTGAATTTAATCGAATTGTGAATCCGGTTTCATGAATCGAATTGAAGCATGACTGGCATGTGAGACTTAAATAACAGTTTTGGGATGTACTCCCAATCTCAAACCTCTACTCAAGAAAAATCTGGCAACCTCCAAAGTGTAAAAACTCAGGTCATTTTGATAAACGCAGTGTGCTGTCAGGAAAATCAGCTTAAGCACCTGTGTAAGATGATTCAGAATATGGAGAACTTTACCTGTGTAAATACTGCCATATCTTTTGAACTTTAATCACCATCTCAAATTTCTGCTTCTAAACCTGGCCCTATGCTTGCAAATGTTGTTGACGTGAAAGGGTGGTTAGGGTGAAAGGTGGCTTTTCAGTTAATCTAGCTTCCCGCAGATGACTTGTGACCAGTGTGTGCTACATACAAGGCAATAGCCTAAACTTTTACTAGAACAACTACCACACTTTCTATGCTAAATAGCTATCACAATAAAACAATCATTGAATTGTTGTTTATAATATGTGGTTTGTTAATTGGTGTGTAAAATGATTGAGCCTAGTGGCTTAATTTGGTGATCGAAAAGTAGGAGGCTTTTTCTTCACCTGGGTGTATTTTTATTGTCAATTTCATATACAAAATTTCATATACACCTCTTAGTCAGAGCTTAATTTCGGCCGGATCCTGCCAGAACAGGATCTGGCACCTCCAAAATATATCACACCTGTATTCTGGAACCTTTTTTACTGTATGTAGATAATGTACATAAAAATGTATGTAGATAATTTATGTAGACCTCTGCAGCTGGATGTTTAAAGTCTCATGCAGGAATATTATCAAAACAAATAGTTTTATTATTTAATACACCAAAAGTAAAATTGAACAACAGAAAAACTGCAATAAAAATGCTAATCTTATATTACCGGTGCTCAAATATTGCCAATAAATATCCTCTTTCACAAAACGTTTTTGTCACGAAGCAAAGCCAACAGTCACATAGCATGTGCTGTGGAGTGTGTCATGGTGAAAAGAAAGCAATTATCATTAACAACATTTTTTAAAAACACAAACAATGACAATGAGAGGCGCCACAGCAGGTCACTGATGAAGCAGTTTGACGACTGGTCCCCAAGACTAGCAGTTATAATGCTAGCCTGATTGTGAAAGGTTTTTATAAGCACTTACAAGGAGGTTAAACATTGTCTTTGAATGTGAGATTGACTGCCAAGAATTAAATCAAGTCAACAACCCATTTAGAGTCATTTCTGCTTTTAGGCAGTACATGGACACCAAATTAAAAAAAAAATCCAGATGGACTGAGGCAGTTGTTGGCTACTGTGAACAACATACCATATCTCGAGTGGAGTACGAGTGGGATTTCTCCAAAATGAATCTCATTTATAGCTTGCACTGTGAATCCCTTCTCATCCCCACCATCTCGTCTCTGATGTTATTGAACATCATGGGCCTAAGACTTACAAAGCTCAATCCTGAGCCATTTGTTCACTCATGGATATGTAAGGGACACAGGACCACCACAACTTTGCTTTCAAAGTGCTTTGGGCAAATGTGCTTTGCAGCTAACTGAGGTGACAGCACAGTAGGCCTTCTGTTTTGATTAGCTGATAGAATGTGCAATCCATAAATGTTTCCCTTTGTACTGAGAATACTCACTGCGATAAGCTTGTTATGCCACTGTACCAGTGTAATCAATTACATAGGCCAACCAATCAGCATTGAATATTGCTGGCTATGTGAGATTCTAGAAGCACTTTTATGTGACTGTAAGTTCAGGTACCGGGACCTTTAGCTTACCTCACGACTTTCCCAATCACTAGTATTCCAGCACTGCTCTTAGTCTAACAATAGTACATGTTGAGAGCTACAGTCATTTAATCATTTTCACTGTAATCAATTTATTCTAATAAAATTATTTGTTTTGTATATGATGCACTATGTCTCTTGGCATTAAGAAAAATCAACCAGCAGGTGGAGCACTCAAGGCTGTGTGATGTGCCTTAAAGCAGTGGTTCCCAAACTTTTCCAGGACAAGGCCCCCCAAATGGCATTAACATTTGATCGAGGCCCCCCTTTTGCAAGCTGTCTTGAAAACACATTAAAAATACAAACCTTTGAATATATCCCCCTTTTTATTAATCTTACATATTTACATTACATTACATTAGGAATTGATTGTGTGTGTGTGTGTGTGTGTGTGTGTGGTTGTCTGAGAGTGAGAATTTATTTTTCACACCAAATTGTTGAGGCCCCCCTTCGCCCCCTGGCGGCCCCCACTTTGAAAACCAGTGCCTTAATGTAATGTAGCAAAATGTAATGTAATGTGCCTAATGTATGGACGTTTTTGCTGGGCTTAATTTGTATAATTTCTAACATACATATTTGTTGGAAACATCTTTTGATATCGCACATACAATGTAGTACAGAAGATGCAAAAAGATGCACAAGTAGTACGTATAATGTAAAATGAGAATGCAAAATAAAGCTTACAAGTATAGGAATGAGGAGGGGGACAGGGGGTACTGATTTCACAAAACAATGCCTGGGGTATTTGAAATATTGTGAAAGGGGATTTCTGTACAATCTAGTTCAAACCAGTCCTGCTTATATGGACTGCTGATACTTTTACCTGTTCCTGTACTTATTTTATTTGAAACAGCCATTAGTAATATAATAGCTACTTTTCACAATGTGTACAGTTCATTTCTTAGCTTTGGAATAAATACACAGAGAGAGAGAGAGAGAGAGAGAGAGAGAGAGAGAGAGAGAGAGAGAGAGAGATTCTTGCTGAGTCTCTTTCTTGCTGAGCTTAAGGTCTTTCACCTTGCTGGCACGATGCACGGTCACCATCATATTCCCAGACACTACTCTGCCCCCCTGTGTACCATAACATGCCCTACAGGACTCACAACAAGGTTCTGTTCTCCCAGCACAAATGAGCAGTAGTGAGTCAGCAAACTGCCAAGCTTTACACGGCTCGATCATAAACACAGCGCGCGATGCAGCACAACAGGTAATGTCAAAAAAAGACTGATTGCTATCATTCTTGGATACATGGCATGGGTGTGGTTCTTTTGGCCTCTAACCTGTCCATGCAAGAAATGGCAGGATTTCTGCAGACATGTACTGTAGTTCGTGCATCATCTAAATAGGCAATTATGATCACTGCACACGTATGTGGAATAGAGAAAATATAATAGTTCATACAGTAAGCGGATTCCCCCCCTTTTTTTTTTTTTTTGATTGATATATTTATTTCATTTAGTTTTTTTTAACAACACATCTGTCCATGTATAATCCCTACCTTCCTTCTGTGTGCCACTAGGTGGCGGATTTAACGGCGCGTTCGAGCGCTGTCACACGCGCAGCAGAGAGACAGAGAGAGACGAGGCGGCTTTTAATCGTTCAGCCATCCAAAACTAAACTGCGAACAGGTCGGGCTTTCCCTTGCAGTAGGAGCTGAAGCAGTACGCCAGAGTAATGGCGGTGCGGAGAGAAGGTGGTGATGATGCGGATGTCAATCGCCTCGGCGCGCGCGAGCTCTCTGTAATAACGCGCGCGGAGCACTGATTATGCGCACGGGGCTGCGACCGCGAGTCCCAACAGTTCATTCGCATACTGAGAGAAAGACGGAGAGAAACAGGCAACGCTGACCCCGGAACCCCTAACCCGAGTGAGTATTCAGGACGAAGCCGCTCTTGAATTAATGTCTGCATGTTTTGGATTATATGCCTTCATCTCGCGCTCATTCATCCTTGGAGATTGAATGCTTTTGCGTTTGTGCTTTTTTTTTTTTTTTTTTTTTTTTGCCTGATCGCTTATAGACATAATAACATGTGTAATATAATGATTAGAGTTGGTATATCTGTTCGAGTGTATTAAAAAAGCATGCACAGGTTTTAGACGGAAAAGGCGACGCACACACGTGTGCATCCGCATCGGTCTTTGTGATGCGACCAATTAACCGATTTATTATTTTTTTTTTTTTTACCGAGGCGACCTTTGATGTGAAAGCATACGAGGCGGGGACGTTCTGCCATTCTGTGGAAAAAAAAAAAAAAAAGAAAAAAAAAAGCTCGCGACGCGTCTGCACGCGCGGACATTTTGACTTTGAGCTTATTTCCCGAGCTCATAAAGAGGTACGACATATATGGAGACGAAATTGTGTGTCCTGGGTGTCTGCAAGAATGATTCATGCCTGCTTTATGTTCAGTGTTCAGTGGCGACCATATAGAGCAGCTCTGACCTGTTTGGTTGAGCTGAGTGAAGCACTGCAGTCCAGTACAGAGCGACTGGAGGAGGATGAGACACGCTAGGGTCATGTGCAAGGCAAAGGATGGAGACAAGCAGATGTCAAATGTGGGCGTGGGTCTTGAAGTGCTCAAATCAGAGCCCGTTTTGCATATTTTAAGCGCACATAAGAGCTAAGAGGACAGAGTGATCTGACTGAGCCCGAAAGCCCTGGAGCTAGGCTGCTCAATGAGATAAGCTTCCAGGAGGCAATATTTTTGAGGAAAAAAAAAACATTTTTTACCAAAGGTAAAATATATAGTAACAGAAATAGCTTGATGATGAGCGAGATATCAGTGTGATATCATATGTCTATTTTGTGTACATTTCAGTATACGGTCAACAGCTGGATGTGTAATGTTGCATACTTAAAAAGAACGCTCCCGTTGGTTGTTAAATTAATTCCAACTACTACTTTCGTTGTAAGAACACCTTTATGAGGTGTTTCACCTTCTCAAAGAAATCTCTCCTAGGATTAAGTCCTCATCAGTCTATGACAGTAAGGCAAAAGTCAGCATGCATGCTTGTTTATGTAAAGAAGAAGGTTGACCAGCACAGCACATGTGCTAATTAATAAACATTAATTATACAAGCACACACAAACACCCCTAGAAACCATCAACATCAATTCCCAGAGGGGTCCAAGGCCCAGATGAGGACTACAGTTCTGCATGGTAATTGAACAAGCTGGAGAGAAGGAAAAACCATAGCTGGGATCTGATTAATCATTCTCATGTTTTGTTCTACTGCCTCCCAGTGGGAATCGGCACCTTTTTTCTGTCTGCTTATTTAGGGATACTCTGACATTCCTCAGACTTCAATTCGTGAATGGATTCCTGAACCATGCCCTTGAATTTACCGAAACACTATAATTACAGTCAGGGAGCTCTTAGGCCTGACAGACGTGACTAAAGCAACTGGCTATTTGAATGACATTTAGATTGCACATATGAAAGCAGCCAAGCAGATACACATCCTAAGAGATTATCCGAAAGAATCACCAGATGCAAGGAAATGTATTTAATCTTTAGACTTCCCTGGAAGCAAAATATGGCAGAAAAATATTACCCCCCTTTCATTACAGTTTAAGTTATCTGTTAAATATCACTGCCATTGCCACAATATGCACACATAAAAGCAGCTACGTTTCTTCACTGGCGAGAGCTCATTTATTACCTGTAGCTGAGTGATAAGCAGTGTGTTCAATCAACTAGTGAAACTGTGTGCTGATGGAACTTTCCATGAAGCCTTCTTTTGTTTAATTTGGAGCAGACAAACAAACATGGTGTCTGACTGATGACTGGGACCCAGAAATAAGAAAAATGCAGTGTGAAACAAGAAAAATCCCCTTGTGTTTATGTGCTTGCATATAATAAGACAACAATAATCATTTCACATCTTCCTTTCTAGGGATTTTTAAAGATGGTTTTGGAGCCATGGTTACATGCTCAGTCCAGCTTGGCTGTTTGATGTGACATTCTATGTGAGTACTCTTTCATCTTGTTTTTGTTCTGGCTTTTTTTTCTGTCACAAGGGTACTTTAATGGAGTTCTTTTTAAAAATAAGAATTGGTTTTAAATATTATTTTGCAAACATTATTGTGTAAATGTATATGTGGATCTGTTTCATAATACAGACACCCTCAGTGCTTCTCAGTGCTTCCTGACTGCTATGGTTTGGGGTCAATGTTAAGGGCCAAGAAGAGGGGAATTACATATGATTTTACAGTCCATCCAGTAGAAGTACCGGTAGTCTTCTAGTGTTGCTTAAACATGTCTTCAGCAGACCTATTGTGCATTGTACAGTAAATACATGGGTGGTGGCCTGCAAAATTAATTCCAGTGGCCAAATACTGACATTATCTACTACTGTCTATGACAATCTGAAAACTACAGGCTTTCATGAACTGAAATATGTCCACACCAGTATCTATCATATCACATGAGGAAAAAGGTAACTTGTAGTATTTTAACATTTCTGTGTTTGCTCTTACATCTGTACTAAAATTAATTCTGTGACTTCTGTTGCCTGTATTTCTCATATTTTTATTAGGTCATTTGTCCTCTGTATTCTGTAGAAGTGTTTAAGTGCTTTCTCGATTACAAAGCACAGGTGCATTGCGGACAATTTGACAGGCGGCATCTGATGAGGATCTAAATTGAATAGGCTAATGTCCAAAACTCTGATAATAGCCTTACATTCACAAAAGCACTCTTAGCTAGTAAGGTTTTAGATATCTTTAGGCAGGTTTTAACCACTTCGCTTGTTAAACTGGATCTTTATCCAACATGATCTTTGCAGATATCATAGGCGAGTTTATAAATTAAATAAAACATTTTCACATTGCTTTAGTGAATTAAATGTATCCGAATTTAAAGTAGAGGTGTCAAAGTATTTCATAAGCAGAAAAACCCAAGTTTGGCCTAAAACTGAGTTGTTGTAATTTTTGGCTGTTTACTCAAAGTTAGCTGACAGGTTATCCCCAGTCTGCCACACATACACTATATTTTAAGCAGTGACATAGGTTTCTTTTAAATGAGACACACTGCCCATAACACCCTACTCATCTTATGTATAACGTTTTCTGCTGAATATTAACAGCACCATTTTTGGCACTTAAATGCGTTATTTGATCAAGTTATTTTGCTAAGGATACAACATTGCATTAACCAGCAATAGCTGTTTAAAATATTTTAACTTTTTTACTTATAGAGTGAGGAATGGGATGGATAAATTACTGAGAAATGATACTTAAATGAAAGTATAGGTGATGGGTCAAAATCTCATTTATAAGTCAGAAATGGGTATTTCATATGAAATTACTTTATATTACTTTATTTAGTTTACTAGTCATGTGCATGATTAACACTTCACAGGTTGCCAACAAATTAATCAGAAATTTGATAATTGGATAACCAATATTTCCCTTTATCGAGAGTTTGACATGCTCCCCAGCCATTTAGTTTAGCTACTGGAATTCATTCTAACATAACCTGGCATTAGCAAAGAAAAGACTTAGTTAACAATAGGCAAATTACCCCTTAATGTTAGCAAATTAGTGAAACTTACTTCATTATGCTTTTTCAAATTAGATCTATGTAATACCTTCTAGGGAGACCCCTCATTTTATATGAGTCTTTGATTACTCCAGCATAGTGAAACATTTTCATGAGGTAAGGCCTTTTAAGGCCTGAATAAAATGCAAGGAGTAAACAGTAAGGATTAAAAAAAATTACTGAAGTATTTTCTACCTGTTAGAATTTCGATAAGGACGGATATATATATATATATATAAACTGATTAGGATGTAAAGGCACCACAGTGTTTTATACAGGATAAAAGCAGATGAAAGTGGCAAATCATGTACAATAAATTTAATGTAAGAATACACATCACTGTCAAAAGAAGGAAACTGATTCTGTTTACCTGTCCATGTAGACTGTTTCCCTCGTTTTGCCTGCTATAATGTTGCATTACAGCACAATTTCAGAAGCAAAGAGTTTCATTAGTTAATATATTTGTTAATCCCAAACATTGCCTGTATGAATGTACCTAATGACAAATACTAGCAAGTAGATAGTTACTGCTAACAAACTATCTTTAATAATAATAATTCCTTAGATTTATATAGCACTTTTCTAGGCACTCAAAGCGTTTTACATTGTATTGGGGGGAATCTCCTTAACCACCACCAGTGTGTAGCATCCACCTGGATGATGCAACAGCAGCCATAGTGCACCAGAACTCCCACCACACACCAGCTACTGGGGGAGAGGGAGGGTGATGTATCAAATTCAGACATGGGGATTGTTAGGGGACATGAAAGATAAGAACAAATGGGGTGATTTCGCCCGGTCAGCGGGGTTATACCCCTACTCTTTACAAGATGTATTCTGGGATTTTTAATGACCACAGAGTGTCAGGACCTCCGTTTAAAGATTGTGCTATTTTTACACTAGTGTCCCCATCACTATATGGGCCTAAGGCCCCACACAGACCACAGGTTGAGCACCCCCTACTGGCCTCACTAATGCCTATGCCAGCAGCATCCTTTGTTTAAAAACAAGTGTGAATATCGTGATTTGTACAACTCGCAGTAAATGCTATACACACACTCCCAGCTTGAGTCTGATGCAGGCACTGCATGCAACATTGTTTTTTGAGCATGAAAACGGATGCTACAATTAAAAACTGAACGAGTCTGCTTAATTCAGCATGAATGAGTCAGAGTTGCAGCACAGATCAGCAGGAGTCAGATTTCATTTAGCACGTGATGGAAGTGAGACGAGCTGACCAACAGGAAGAGCGAGGCGAGCTGAATGACAGGAAGAGCGAGGCGAGCTGACTGACAGGACGAGCGAGGCGAACTGACCAACAGGAAGAGCAAGGCGAACTGACCGACAGGAAGAACAAGGCGAGCTGCCCAACAGGAAGAGCGAGGCAAACTGACTGACTTGAAGAGTGAGGCGAGCTGACTGACAGGAAGAGTGAGGCGAGCTGACTGACAAGACGGTGGCGGACGATTTAGTTTAATATAAGTGAGTTTGTCATTGTACTGTTTTGTTGTTGTTGTGTTTTTCATTAAGAATAATAATGGACCCACCATTCAAGCAATTTGAAAGCAGAAGTGAAATGTACACTGCCGCACAGGCAATATAAAAGCCATTTAAAAGCGAGGGGAAAAAGAGGTAAATGCACCAAGGAAGTGCCAAAGCCCGCTTTCGCAGGAACTTACTTCTGTCAGTCTCTGCAGACAGGGCTACCATCTTCTATTAAGCTTCCCTCAGCATTTTTATAAAATCCCTAGTATGACCACACTTCGGATTTGGTCCTCTTGGAAGGTTGTGAAATCTCCCGAGCGCCGTCACTGCCTTCCGCCATGTTCTCGAACTGAACTAAATGATCACAGTAAGCCTAGTGACAACCGTCCATCACTTTATAGTCAAATATAAAACCTGTTTAAATGATTTCAGTGTGTGTCAGTACCTTTTTTACATTTTCAGCACATTTGAACAAAACCGTAATAATACTGTTATTACTGCTTTCATACCGTTACATCTCTAGTTGTTAGCTAGATGCCTGAGATAACAGCAACAAGTCTTACATGCTGAACGATCTGTCAAATCTGCTTGATGATTGTTCACTGTCACTGCAATTTGGCATGGTGTGATTCATAGATTTAAACAACTAGTAACAGTATGCTGCGGAGGCAGCACAAGCATGACAAGATTAGACATGGCTGACAATGACAAAGGCTAAGAACTCTGCTACAGTATGGTAGACTTTTTCATAAAAGCGCACCGTGGAATGAATATAAAGATGTTATAAATTAACCATTTCCAAATTGAAAGTAGCAGCCAAAATAAAGAATATAGACGTTTTATAATCTCCTTTCACTCAGAAATTCTTTGGAAATTGTAACTGTAAAAATGTGTTCAGGGATGGGGTCGCTGCTGTCCCATTTTGCCT
>JAFFST010049904.1:72753-99144 GCA_022414735.1 Noturus placidus
ATTTGGACTTAATAATCTTCATGTGGGAAAAGGCTGACTCACATAAATAAGTATCCAAATAATGCAGTCAGTGAGGTTGCACATTTCCTCATGTTTGGGTATTTTTCCCCTGTGAGTAAGTTCCGAAACTCTCCATGAGCACTGGACTTCAGCTGAATGTCAGTCTGTAGATTCAAAATCTCATCCTGCACTTCAGACGAGTTCAGGTGAAACATTGTCAACATTGTCCCTAAATGGGTAGCACATGACTGTAGTGACTGGCTCCAGTAAAGCAAAGTCTTGAAACTCCCTTATCTCCGGACAGAGGTCTCGAAATCTCTGCAGGAATTTACGCCTACTAAGCCAGCTCACGTTGGTGTATTATGCAGTGGTAATTAAGGAAGTCAGGGAAAGCATCGTCTTCCCTGCACTTGGCAATGAATCCATTTACACTGCCAACCATTGCGGGCGCACCATCCGTGGTGACTGATATCAATTTGCACACTGGGAGCTGGGTTTTGTCTTTAAAAGACTGAAAAATGTTAACTCAGTGATTTCGCTCGCTAGTCTTTAGCGCTGGCACGTTTGATCCCACAAACGTGGTGAGAGAAAAGACGAGATCTCAGACTGGCTGTCCTGTCAACGCTAACATCTATATATATATATATATATATATATATATATATATATATAATTTTAATGCCGATCTACACGCACTTCTTTTGCAATTGACCGGTCTATCGCGATCGACATATTGTGCACCCCTGATCTAAACTAATCTAATCTAATATTCCGCGCTGTGTGCTGGGAAGCACGTGGTATATATACAAATATAATCAGCATCGTAATAGCTGACAGCTGAGGGCAATTCAGACACACGTGAAACAACAACCAATGACAGAACAGCGAGGAGACATAACAGAAACATAACAAATGCACGTGTCGAAATGTCACGATTGTCAACAAAGAAAAATCAGGTGCTCGCGCACCATGCTCTGCTTGCGCACTCACATGCTCCGCAGCGTGCTGCTTAAAGGGGAAATCATGACACAGGCATCCATTAAGTGACACGACTGTGTTCCCAACTTGTGCTGTTGATGCAGGTTGGGATTCATGTCATCATCTTTGAATATGTAGTATTTTAAGAAGAATGGCCTTCTTTCTATTGGATTCTTGTATTTCATACTCGGAGTTGATATTTGGTGGGAATTTAACTCATTCTCCCATATATCCATGATTATAAATGTCAGCAAACATGATCTTAACTTAGCTACTTGCTGTTATTTTCATCACACTTAACAGTAGGCTAGTAGCAGCCTAAGATCCATATCCTAATCACAACTGAACAAAACAAAATTTTATGGACACTTTTAGTAATTGAATAGAGATTTAGGCAAATAAATCAGACTATGATAAGCCATAATTGGTCATGTTATGACAGAGAAATCTAAAGAGGCCAAATTTCATTTTAAAGTTTAATCTTATCAAATAGGGCGCACAATGTCTTAGTGGTTACCACCTCCAGGGTTCGATTCCTACCGTGGCCCTGTGTTTGCATGTTCTTCCCGTGCTGCGGGGGTACTCCGGTTTCCTCCCCCAGTCCAAAGAAATGCATGGTATGCTGATTGGCATGTCTTTAAACTTTTAATAAAATGAGTAAGAACATTAGGTATGAACTGAGGCCAAGTTAAAGAGAAGCTAAACATTAAAATATGGCCAGCCTTCCCTCACTTTTGCAGAACATCCCTTGCTTTGAGGGGTCTGTGATATCCAAATTCTACACAATGTGCTGGAATTTGCACCAAAGTTGCCTCCCACCTTTAGCCTGAAGAGGCATGTATGTATGTATGTATATATATATATATATATATATATACAGTATCTCACAGAAGTGAGTACAGTGTACACCCCTCACATTTTATAAATATTTGATTATATCTTTTCATGTGTACAGCTTGTCTGAGTCTATAGCTCCACACACAGTCATTGATGTCTAAGGACATGGATTACTGGACTAAGCACATGGATTACTGGAACCATGTCCTGTGGTCTGATGAGACCAAGATAAACTTCATTGGTTCAGATCGTGTCAAGCGTGTGTGGTGGCATCCAGGTGAGGAGTACAAAGACAAGTGTGTCTTGCCTACAGTCAAGCATGGTGGTGGGAGTGTGATGATCTGAGGCTGCATGAGTGCTGCCGACAATTTGGAGCTACAGTTCAGTGAGGGAACCATGAATGCCAATATGTACTGTGACATACTGAAGCAGAGCATGATCAGTATGCAGTATTCCAGCATGATAACAACCCCAAACACACATCCAAGATGACCACTGCCTTGCTAAAGAAGCTAAGGTGAAGGTGATTGACTGGCCAAGCATGTCTCCAGACTTAAACCATATTGAGCATCTGTGGTGCATCCTCAAACGGAAGGTGGAGGAGCACAAGGTCTCTAACATCCACCAGCTCCGTGATGTCGTCATGGAGGAGTGGAAGAGGACTCCAGTGGCAACCTGTGAAGCTCTGGTGAAGTCCATGCCTGGAGGGTTAAGGCAGTGCTGGAAAATAATGGTGGCCACACAAAATACTGACACTTTGGGACCAATTTGGACATTTTATCTTAGGGGTATACTCACTTTTGTTGCCAGCAGTTTAGACATTAATGTGTGTGTGTTGAGTTATTTTGAGGGGACAGCAAATTTACACTGTTACACAAGCTGTACACTCACTACTTTACATTGGAGCAAAGTGTCGTTTCTTCAGTGTTGTCACATGAAAAGATATAATCAAATATTTACAAAAATGTGTAAGGGGGTATATATATATATTTCATATGGCTATTACATTTAAATGAAATTGGCTAAGTCGCCCCTTTGCATAAGCTTTACTATAATTATTATTAAAGCAACATGCTTCTTTTAACAAACTAGGGCTTCCCATATTCAGCGGTCTACAGGGCTATATACTGCTGAATTCCTAATCAAAGCTAGATAACTTTAGACAAATCAATCTGTAATTACATAGTTAGGGGCAAGTTGAGTTGGCTGAATTTTTTTATTTGTTTGTTTATTAATTTTGGGTGGTATGGTTATCATGTAGTAGGGGTGTCTCAGTTTGAAATTTTCATGGTATGATATTGTGATGATGAAGTACTCAGTACTGCTAGGAGTGGCAGCAGAGTCACGGTGTAATATGTTTACAATAGTAGTGGATTACACAGCCAAAGTATTTCACTACAGTCCCCTGCAAAGAGAAATAAAGGTTGCTTTAGATATGATTTAGGGGGAGGTCCAGTGGGAGGAAGTGCAAAGTTTTTAGGATGAGGTGGAAATACATTTTAATTGGTTTTTTGATAAAATCAGTAGCGAGGTAACGGTCTGATCTGACACTATGACTAATTGTGAGGCTGTGACTAATATTGGAATAGCACTATCATAGAACTTTTTTTGTATAATCCCACCATCCACCATTTGCTACCCCCCCCCCCCCCCCCCCCCCCCCGCCCCGCCAACTTAAAGCTGATTATATTCATCACTTATACTCGCTGAGGTATTAGAGAGGAGACAAAGGGACAGACCTCACAGTGCTGTGGAAGCTGTGGAAAGTGTTCTTGTTAACCCTTTTCTTTCATATATTATAAATGCTCCTTTCTAAAAAGCATGGAAGCTTTTTACTTCTCCTTTATGTAAATGTATGATTCTGATAATTTATAAATATACTCTGTAATATATAATTCCTACGTTATGATTTGCGATGCACGATATCACAGTCATAAGTGCAGAATTGCATGTATGCGTAATTCTAAAATTTTCTATTCTGTATTGTAATATTTCATTGGTATATGAATTTTTAATTCACAGAGCATTCTTTTACATACAAGGCACTCTACGTTCCTTACAGGATATGAATCAGCTGTTTTCAGTGCATGAGTTATTATCGGTTGCTGTGTCATGAATTAAAGATGAGTGGAACAGTTGATCTTGCTTAAATAATTGTTCATATTTTAAACATGTACTGTAAATGCTCGGTGTCGCTTTAATGGATTACACAATTCTTTTTCTGAACTGCAAATGAAACCTAAAAGTAGAGACAACGCAGCAGGCACATGATTCTAGATCATCCCTGACTGTGACTATGCAGTTAAGCTGTTGGGGGAAATGGCTATTTGCTGGTTAATTTGGTCATCAGGAAATACAATACTACTGTGAGTCTTTAGATATGTATAGTGGAAATAAAAAGTCCCATCTACCAGCTGAAGATAATATTGTGACTTGAGCCACCAAACATATATTCATTTATATTCTTATTGTCTCCTTAGAGTCCATGCCAACCTATACTAAGGTCTGGTTAAGAGTGATGTCTTACGGTATATTTGAATGCTGTTCTGCTGTGTGATGATGAGGATTAGAGCTTTATATGGGAGTACCCTAAAAGCAGATGTGTGTATTTGTATGTGTGTGTGTGTGTGTGTGTGTGTGTGTGTGTGTGTGTGTGTGTGTGTGTCAGAGTTATGTTGTGCACTGCCTGAGATTGGCAGGACCTGAAAGACAAGATGATTACCCTGAATGTTGCACTGCAGTGGCAAGATGCCACTCCTTTTATGGAAAAAGAGAGAAGGTGGCAAGGGAGGACAGGCAAAGGAAGAAGGAAAATTGGTTAAGGGGGATGAGAAGTGGAGTTTCACAATTCTTTCTGCCTGAGCCAAAGTGCTAGAGTGAGGGATTATAAGAATCAGTAGGGCTGTAGAGCATATGCCAGTTGGCTTATTGTCACCTCTGAAAGGACACATTTGTTTGAGGACATTTTCGGCAACTACTGCATGCCCAGCACATTTTAAAGATTGTACAGCAGTACCTTAACCACTCCTGGAATAGGTCGCAGCTGAAAAAGTCTAAATTTCCATCTGCATGTTTCACCCTAGTAGCTTATCAACATTACTGGATCAAGAGCAATAGGTTGAGAATGTATCTCACAAAACTGAAAGTCTTCCTCTCTGAATTAGTGTGTATTTATTAAGGCAGGAGAACTGTTTCAAATGCCCTGCCATACTTTCCATACATGCCCTGCAACTCAGAGAACCTGGCCAATTGTCAGGCTTTGACACTATTAGTAGAGATGTCATTTCAGCTTGAAAGGACAAAAATAACTTTAGGCATACACCCCAAGATCAGCAGACAAAATCTAAAAAAAAAAAGGCCAAAATAGCAACCAACTGAGCAGACATGGGCAAATAGGATAGCAACTGAAAATGAGCAAACAATAGCAGGAATCACACATGTGGATACAGACCAGATAGCAAATAATAAAGGCACAAATAAGAAAAGCAAAGTATGGAGGGAAAGTATATGTATATACACGTAAAGCGTTTAATGTATAACAATCCAATGGCAGTGAGCTAGAGCGATTGTAGTTAGAGGAAGCCGAAGAATTGGGCCTGGTGGTCGACTGTGGATTCTGGGAGCTGGAATTCCCAGAGAGCTTGACGATAATGACTGTAACAGTTCTAATCTATAGGTGGCGTCATTAATTCTGCTGACTGCTTAAAACGGACCTGTGTAACATTTCAGTTTATCATTTCCCGTTTAAAACTTGCTTACTTGTCCCACTAGTTCCTGCAAAACATCTTGTAACCCAAAAGACACTTATGCCAGATATCAATTAACATTATCACTGTAACATATTAGACTCACATTTTTTCGCTTATTGATGGAGTTGCCTAAGGATGAGGCACCTCACGGCTGGTCTTGAAATTCTTCTACAAAATTTTTTTAAAATAAAATAAAATAAATAAATCACAGAAGTGCTTGGCACTCCATCTGGTCAAATTAATGATGTGTTCATAGCCAATGTGGTTACCGATGAAGCTTGTACTCTCTTGCAGATACTTGCACAATTGTGTGTGCACACACACAAGTATATGATAATGCTGATGATATGATATGAAAAGCTCTCTGGCACAAATTTGCAAATAATAAAAAGTACCAAAAATAAAGCATAATATATGGTGGCACTGTAATTTTATGATAATAGATAACTAAGAATGGGTATTAGTATTTACCTAGTCTCAGCCTCAGATGCTCTAGTTATGGTTACACACTTATCTTACAGGTTACAGTCTGATTGGCTCTCCACAAATAGATTTTTTTCCAAATAAGAAATAGGTACTAGAATTAAGTCATGAAAAGTATCAGGTTCAAGCCTAATTAAATCCAGGTTATGACTTTTTTCTGCCTTTATTTTTTACTATTCTGCTGAATAGTAGTAATAGTAATACAGTAGTTTGTAAAGAAAATTACGGGTCCGCCTAATAGGACCAATCAAGTCCCAATTTTACAATGTCTATTAATAATAATATTCATAATCTCTTTTATGTCTTTATGTACTGTTTTATGTTAAGAAAACCATTACTGCCTGTAATGTAAACTATAAAGAGAAGCTCAGTCTGTTTTTGCAGTGCATTGCAGAAATGCACGTAAACAAATATTCTACACCATCAAGGAGTTGTGTAATTAATGTAGGAGACCTGTATTCACCCTGTCTAGCTCATTGAGTCAGTAAGAGAGATAAGCAGCTGTGGTAAAATACTGTGATCGCTCTTCAGAACAGCTGCTTTCCCCATAGTGTTTAAATATAAGCATAAAATAAAAGGAAGGGTTGAATGAGGAGAGCCAGTTTTTCATTTTGACAGAATGCAGAAAAGAGTTTTGTATTTGTGACAGAAAACGTGTGGGTAATATTTACAGCAGCAGGCCCAGGATTGCTTAATTGTAATTTTAAGATTTTATTAGGTGATATTTTACTGTGGAACACTATCTGGATCCTTCTAAAACACATTCGCATTGTCCTTCTAAAAAACATTCGCAAGCTGTATCTGCCATTGGCCTATGCTGTATACGTCTATTGGGTGTTGGGAAGATGGAAGACTGCTTAGAGGACAGAGATTGCTATAGTATAGTGATATCTCCCTGTAATCCCTGTGATCCTTTAGTGGATGTAACAGGAAATCTAGTTTCTGACGTTGGTTGTGCACTTGTTCTAGAATTTTTCATCCTACAATAAGATTCAAGAGATCTGCTGTGGATTACTTGTTAATGAAGTGATGTGTTGTACCTTTTGGAGTCTCTGAAAAACCCATCAAACTAACAGTTTCCTTCACCCTGAGAACAAGGAGACACCAAAAAAAAAAAAATCCCCAGCCATGTTTTTCGACATCTCTTCACAGCAAGAAAACCTGCTTATGTATGTAAACATTTTTAGTCTTTGTCATGACTCATGGCTCACTTGGTTTCTAAGGAAAACGAGCCAGATGATTAAAACATGCTCATTTTGATTTCAGCATCTACACACTGCCAAATTAAACTGTGATGAATAAACAAACAAGCATTCATACACACAAAGCAAGCAACCCCCCCATCCTTCCCACACACACACACACACACACACACGCACACACACACACACACACACACACACACACACACACACAGTTCATGTTATTTTCAGTCAAGAGCTGTCATGTGATATTTGCTAACACTCATATTGCTATTACTGGTACGTGGGTTATGTTAAGGCTCATAATCATGAATAAAAAGCCTGTATATGGAATTATGAGCCAAATGTCCCATTCAGAACTATAATCTTATTCAGATATATTCATTGAGATGTCCAGCTGGCGTGTAAAGGCACTGAAAGACACTATACTAATAGGAGTACTACAAGAAAAGCTAGTTCACAACTCTGCGATGTCCTCTACTGAGAATGTTGCTCTTGTGGCTGGACAGGATGGTATTGTGGTGTAGGAAATAATGTAGTGGGCTGATGAGACAAGGCATAGATTGAGTGATGAACTTATATTTCTGGGTCATGGATATCCAGGCATTGTAGTATAGGCAATAGGGCAATTGGAGGAAGAGACCAATATGGGTGAAGAAGTATTATCATGTATAACAATGATGCATAAGTAACATAAATAGCGAGATGACCGATAACGATGGAGCATAAGTAATACCCAAGGTATGTTGCATGGTCCAAAAGAGTCTGCTATGAAGCAGTTTTTATTTAAGAATTTATCAGAAACTAATACAATATTGCATTTTGTTGATTAAAATGGTTTTAATGCCATTTAATTTTCATTGTAATATATGCTAACACAGTGTTAATTGTTTCATGTGGTAATAACTCGAGATCAATGTGACCCTCTATGTTTTAGTCATTATCACTATCAGAGGTTAAATTAGAGTGGAATGAACAGAAGTCAAGCTCAGACAAGTTTGTATTAAGTGTACAACAAGCAAAGCTATCCTCTGATATTATAATTCAATTCAGTTGTAACTCATATGTAGTACAATCTTAATTAATTCTATTCATTTATTAGATGCAATAAATTATGCTGACACACAACCACTAAAGAGCTTCTAAAGTTAGACTCCCATGACTCCTCCCCTTCCAAATTTTTGTGATTATTCAAGTTTATATTCACTGTGTTTATAGCTAGGAATCCTCTGATCTTGCTGATTTTTTTTTTGTTGTTTTTACAAATTAAGTCTCAGTCAGCGATTGTTAAGTGCCATGTTAATACATTTGCTCATTAGAGAAAAGTGAGTTTATTTTCTTTATTTTATTTATTATAATAGAAAAGACTGAGATCGTATTTTGATGCCAACCTGACAGAGAATATTAAAAATTTAAGGTCTGGCTGCGAGATTGTATTCAAGTTAAGTTAAGCCTTTAGGACAGAACCAGATTAAAAATGTGTTTTAATCACATTTTAATATTAGTAATAACATCTAAATTGAGTGGTACTATTCCATACATGGTACTGTATATTGTTTACTGAATTAAAGATAAAGTAGAGTAAAATAGTTAACGTATGTGTTATTTTAAAGTAGATCTATAACACTGCTTTCAGCAAAAACTGTACATTGCTGTTCAATGGCTTGAATGTTTCCAGTAGTGTAGGCAATGAAATTAGCATAGGCAGGGTATAGCATACGGTTCTTCATAAAGTTTGTTAAGGTCTCATTCTCCCTTGTGAAACTCCATTTTCCACCATCTTGGCTATGGATTGTACTAAATGCGGAGTCTCCATTACAATAGGCATACATCCTATTTCCAAGCAGGAAAAGCAGTCATACACATTGGCAGGTTTGGTGCCTAATGGTTGAGAATCTGTCAGCAGGAAAAGATCAAAATCGCCCCCTGAACTGTGGAGTTGAGGATAATAGTGTCAGCCAGGGGCTGACTGACAGCCAATATGGAGAAAACGACAGTAAGTGTGAGACAAAAGAGAGATAGAGGGAGCAGGGATTCCTCTCCTCTCTCATATGGTTTAATGAAGGAGGATCCAAGGATTCAAATGTTGCTGTTTGATCTAAATGGAACAAATGTGCACAAATGAAGTGCTTACTCCTTGCCTTCCTCTCCTTTATACATCAGATCCTGTGAAGTTTATACTCCGTTTTTGCCAGTGTGCGTGTCTGTGGCCGAGAGTGGGAGTGTACGAGCGAGCTTGTGTGAGCACTCTCACATGGCCTCGATGCAGGACGGGGTGAACTTCACTGCTCCCCCCTACGGCAAAGTGTTGCTGCTCGGGGCCATCGCTGCCGCCTCGGCTTTCGTCGTCACCATCCTGATTGTCGTGCTATGTGTGGGCTGCCACAGGTGAGCGACAGATGGGAATAACTGTAACTTTGAGCACACAAACACACACACACACACACACACACACACACACAAACACACATATTCAGATATACAGTGTGTTTGGAAAGTATTCATATTTTTGCACACTTTTTTTGTGTTATAGATTCAATTTTAAATGGATTAAATTTACTTTTTGGAACATCATTCTACACATAATAATCTAACTTTTTAGAAATTTTTGCAATTTTAATTAAAAAATCGGAAACTGTAGTGCCTAATTTAGATAAGTACTCAGACCCTTGGGGAAATCTCGGTCAGCAATTACAGCTTTGATTATTTTTGTATTTCTGCAATGTTTGTACACCTGGATTTGGGCAGTTTCTCCTATTTTCCTCACCAGATCCTCTCAAGAGCAATTACAATCTTTTAAATTAAATTTATAATACAATAACGTGCAAAACGTGAAGGGGTCTGAATACTTTCTGAACTCACTAAATATGAAGCACAGGCCATTTGCTATGTTTAAGCAGAGGCCTTTTGGATATGGCACATCCAAATGGACTGTGATTGAATACAGCACAAAGTTACAGTCTATCTAATGAATTATAGATGTGTTTCCCTGCCTGCTTGACGAGCACTCTTTTCATGTCTAGTCTTTGGAATCTCACGCTTTAGCCGTGATACCCAGAGTCTTATCTAATGCTAGAGTGAAATTTAGAGGTAATTTAGACATTTGAAAGTTGTTCTTCCAGTAAGAGTAAACTATTTTTTATATTTCTGCTCAAAGATGCTTTGCGAAAAGAAAAAAAAAAGTGTTTGGGCAAGAAAGTAACGCTCCAGAGCTAACAGTGCTAAAGAAAAGCTTTCACCAAGAGACATTGGGTGTATAGATAATATTAGCATCTGAGTGTAAAGGGAGCTTTGTTGCTATGTACTGTATGTACTATATAATAATCTTGATAAATGATGTCTGTGTGTAAGGCTTTATTGCAGCAGATTGTAATATGCTATGTGGTTTAGCTGAAGACCTCACTGTAAGAAAATGACTGGCAATAGAGTAGCCAGTAAAATACTGTTTAATTTTACAATCAACAACTATAAACATATTTAGAGTAAAGTACTGTAATGTCCTACATAGTGTAGAATAACACGGCATACTGTAATGTCTTACATAGTATAGAATAACATGTAATATTAAGTTCATTAATAATTAAGTTCAATGAAATTTTCTTTTTACAATAGACATTGTCTCAAAACAGCTTTACAGAAATAAATAAACACCGTATACATATATTACAAGTGCGAATTTATCCCAATTGAGCAAGCCTGTGGCGACTGTGGCATGGAAAAACTCCCTAGGATGTTAAAATGAAGAAACCTTGAGAGGAACCAGACTCAGAAGGGAACCCATCCTCCTCTGGGTAACAACAGATAGTGTGAAAAAGTTCATTATGGTTTTATATAATCCAGTGCATTTGCTCATTTGCCTGATATATTTTTTAAAAGAAGTGATGTACAATTGATACAGGTTACAGCTGATCTGAAGGTTAAGGGTCTTGCACAAGAACCCAAGCATAACAGTTTGGACGTGCTGTTATTTGAACACAATACTTTCTGCTTTGTAACTCAAAGCCTTAAACACTGAGCCAGCACAACCAGCCTGAGTAATTTCATTCAATGCAATCTTTTAGTGCAAGTTAATTCAGTAGTAGAAGTGACTGAATCAATGTAAACTAGTGCAGCATGTTGTGGTAGCTAAGGGATTAAGGCTTTGAGTTGCAGCTCAGAAGGTTGTGTGATCAAATCCCAGCACTGCCAAACTGCTATGGTTAGGACCTTGAGCATGACCCCTAACCTTCAGCTCAGTTGTTTCTTGCATCAATTGTAAGTTACTTTTTTTTTATGAGCAAACTATGGATTATGTGTTACAAATATACTTTGCAAGATATTGTAATACTTTACTGTATAATATGCTTACAATTGCTTATTGTAAAAAATGTGTAAAGTACTTCATTGGCAAACCTGTTGCCAGTAAATTACTGTAAAAATTGGCTGTCAGTTTGTTACAGTCTTGGCATGAAAGCTTTTCATGTCTCAAGATTCAAGCACCGGTTATACTTGGTTGTTTTATCTTGAGTATTAGGATTGTAGCATATACAAAAAAATAAAATAAAAAAACAAGACACTTTTAAAACAGATTTAAATCGTTCAAAATATTTCATGTGACCTAAGGTTTATTTTAGTCAGATATTACAAAAGAAAATGCATCCATCTCTCCAAGTCAAACCAAAATCCCTTCCATTAGTTATTTATTTTACACAACATAACTGCATATTGAATCATAGGGGGCAAAGGGTTCTCATCTTAATCATGAACCAACCATCTATTATTGATAGAGACTGACAGATAATCAGTGTGATTGTGCTCATTGTGTGTTTAACAGGAAGGGGAAGAGTCACAATGGTACTGGTGAAGAGAGAAAGCACAGACTCATGGACATGGTGACCATCTCTTTAATTTTCCCAGTTGCAATAAAGCTATTTCCTTGTTATGTCTGCCTTTAGACTGCATTGACAGGTGAGAAAATTGGGATCTGGACACTGATGGCTGCATTCAAACTTGGTGATATAAATAGGCATCTTATTTATAGATATATAAATAAGCCGTGGCGGCTGTGGCTCAGTCGGTAGAGCAGGTTGTCCACTAATCGTAGGGTTGGTGGTTCGAATCCCGGCCCGGGTGATCCCATGCCGAAGTGTCCTTGGGCAAGACACTGAACCCTAAGTTGCCCCCGATGGCAAGCTAGCACCTTGCATGCAGCTCTGCTCCCATTTCTGCGTGAGTGTGTCTCATTTGTAAGTCGCTTTGGATAAAAGCGTCTGCTAAATGAATAAATGTAAATGTAGATAATTTAGTATTCAGTTAGCTTGTGAATTTTGGGGTGAATTATTGCGTTTTTGGAATGCAGTTCATGTCTTTGAGTTTGCCAGACTTTTCTTATTTAGAGGTGATGGACAAGGAGCTCAACTGCATCTAGATCACTCCAACAAGCTGTTGTCTTAAAAAGATTGTTATATAAGGACTGATTAAGGTCAGCACTTTCTTTGCTTGCAGTTGCAATTCTAATAGCAGTGTAATATATTGAAAAGATATTCATACTCATAGTAATAAATTGTCCTAAGGTTTGATCCTCAGCTCAATTTACTGTCTGTGTGGAGTTTTGCATGGTCTGCCTGTGTCCATGTGGATTTCCCCTGGATTCACCAGCTTCATCCTCCCAAATCAAACTGACATGTGTATTGAATGTGCTAAAATTGCCCCTGGGTGATAATGAGAGTGTGAATATTTGTACATTTCATGGTGCCCTGCGATGCTCTGGAGTCCTTTCCAGGCTGTATTCCCACCTTACACCCAGTGTTCCTTGAATAAGCCTCCAGATCAACCACAACACTCAATATGATAAAGCAGTTATAGAAGAATTTATGCATAAACTATGTAATTTTTTAATATATTGTTTTTTAAATGCCATTCCACCATTTTTCTGTATGTTTACATGTGGACTTGTTATGGCACATAGTGAATAGCAGATAATAGACTTATAAGGCACAATAATGTGATTTATTCTCATGGTCAGAATAGTACATTACTGAGACACGCAGCTTTTTTGGACAAGCTCTTTGTGTCCAATTATCTAGCAGTCCTGAAGTCCAGAGATAATTATGTTTAAAAACCAGTATGTGCAATGTGTATATTAATTTCTCAGCACACTCGTATAATTCAACTCTTTTTAAGGCTGCATTCAAGCATATTACTTTATTGTTGACCAATTAGATTTTTTTTCACCTGTCAAATGCCAATTTAAAGCTCCAAACACAAATTATATTATATATTTTTGCCAATATTTACAGTATAAATATATTATATTTATACAAATATACTGTGGTCTTTATAGGAGACGCCTTACCTTGATCTATTCTACTTTTTACTCTTCATTTATAATGATAAAGAATTCATACTATAATCTACAACTCATATTAGGATATATGCTGATATCGGTCTCTGTTTTTTTTAGAACATATTGCGGCAGTCAAAGCTGCGCTCCATCAGTAAGTCAGACACCAAGCTCCATGAGATGAACAGACTCAACTGCAATGGCAAAAGTATGTACATTCGCTTCTCACACTGCTTGATAGCGTTACCGAGGCCGCAGAGCCGCCTCAAATTTGGAGGTAGAGTCGGAGCATGCGGGATGGTATAAGTTTCATTTCGGGATACAATTCTTTTCTCTGTTCTTCTGTAGTAGAGCCACCCGTAGATGTTTTTTCACTTTGTCAGGGTTGGCGCCGTCTGTGCCGCCTTTGCCTCTGCAGTTTAGCCCACAATGTTCTGTTCATTTTTTTTTATATAATACATATTCCATACTGCTTCTAACTAAAATCGATGTTAAATCTTCAGAATCCTCCAAGAAGAACCGTCCAGCCAGCATGGACCTGCTCCTGCTGCCAAGCCGTCGCTCCAACTCAGACCTGCGAAATTCACAAGGCCGCCAGGTGCCCCAGGTGCCCTCAGGAGAGGATGGAGAGCACACATACGCCGAGGTGGGCCGCCGCTCCTCCCCCACTCGCTGTCCTGAGGCTGCGCTCAGGGGGCGGGCTGGAGAGACGGACACCCCTGCCCCCCCAGCTGTTCCTGCCAATACCCCAGCACCACCTGATCCAGATGGGGACAGCTTGGATGGCGGGATTCCTGAGCCTGAGACCCTCCCTCAAGTACTGAACGCTCCCCCGCAGCCCCCGGAAACAGCTGAGTATGCGTGTATCAGGAAGGTTCGCAAAGTTGACAAAGCTGCCCAGAAGAGGGATAATGGCACTGAAACGGAGGAGGGGCTTGGGCAGGCACAGCGGCACAGTAGTGGAGAGATTCGGCATGCTCCGCCCAGTCATCCAGCTCCACCCCCACCACACCCACACAGTCAAAAGTTGCCACGAAAGAATGTGGAGGCTTTCAACCTTCCTTTCTTTCCAAAGGTAGGTGTGACAGGTTATTGTCATTACACTGAGGGAGAATAAACAATAAACAAGTTATTGTCATTACACTGAGGGAGATAAACCACCTATCAGCCATGTGAAAAACTAATTGCCCCCTTAAACTTGAAATCTAGTTTAGCAGCAGTACCTTTAGCAGCAATAACTGCAACCAAACGCTTCCGATAACTGGAGATCAGACTTTCACTTCTAAGACTAATATTTACTCCTATGTTTTGGATCATTGTCTTGTTGCATAATCCAGTTGGGCTTGAGTTTTAACTTACAGACATGAAAACCGGATATTCTCCTTTAACATTTTCTGATAGAGAGCAGAATTCATGTTTTTCTCAATTATTGGAAGTTGCCCAGGCCCGAATGCAGCAGAGCACCCCCACACCATCACAATTCCACCACCATGCTTGACCATAAGGATGATGTTCTTTTTGTGGAATTCTGTGTTTGGTTTACGCCAGATGTAACACCATGCTTGACCATAAGGATGATGTTCTTTTTGTGGAATTCTGTGTTTGGTTTACGCCAGATGTAACAGGATAACTTCCAAACAGTTCCACTTTCGACTCATTAGTCCATAAAACTTTTTTTCCCAAAGGTTTGAGGATCATCAAGGTGTGTTTTGGCAAAATCAAAATAAGACAAGTCTTAATGATCTTCTGGGTTAGCAGGGGTTTTCACCTTGCCACCTTTCCATGTATTCCATTTTTGCACAGTGTCTTTCTGATTGTGGAGTCATGAACATTGACCTTTTTTGATGCAAGAGAGGCCTGTAGATCCTTTGATGTTGTCCTTGGCTCTTTTGAGACTTGCTGGATGAGTAGTTGCTGTGTTCTTGGAAGAATTTTAGAAGTTCAGCCACCTCTGGGAAGGTTCATTATTGAGCTAAGTTTTCCCATTTGGAGATAATGGCTCTCACTGTGCTTATTTGGAGTCACAGAGCCTTTGAATAGCTTTGTAACCCTTCCCAGGCTGATGTACTTCAATCACCTTCTTCCTCATCATTTCTGGAATTTCTTTCAATTTTGGCATTGCGTGTAACTGGGTAAGACCTTTTAACCAACTTCAGGCTGGTGAAAAAGTTCTCTTATGTGTTGATTTGATTGAACAGGGTTTGCAGTAATCAGGCCTGGTTGTGTCTAGTCCAGCTGAACCCCATTATGAATGCAGTTTCATAGATTTGGGGACTTAGTAACTATGGGGGAAAATTTTCACAATTTCACACATACCCAGTTGGTATTGGATAAAGTTTTTGCTATAATAAATAGCATTTACAAACTGTATTTTGTGTTTACTCGGGTTGCCTTTGTTTTATCTTAGATTTAGTTTTAATTTCTGAAACAATTTAGTATGAGATATACACAAAAACAAAAGAAATCATGAAGGGGCAAATACTTTTTCACAGCACTGTAAGTCGTCTGGTTACTCAAGTTAGCTTGAGTAATTACAGTACATTACAAATAATTTTTTTCGCATGTCTACAACTGGCACATCTGACCTGAAAATGTTTTATTTCCTATTCTGTTTTACTTTTCATTTTTATAATAGTCATACCACCATGTTAATTACTTAAACACGTTGTTGGTGTTTCAGTAGCATGCTAGCTAATGGCTTACCTGTACATTTCTGCAAATTAGATATTGCTGAATTGAGTATATATTGAAATGCCAATATCTCCACTGGTTGTCTCACGTACTTTGCAGATCATTCAAAATGTTTCCTTTGAAGCATTTAAAACTAAAGATGCCTGATAAATTGGACCAGGAATGCACATCTGTCACCACTGCCTCAGACATTGCTACTGGCTAAGCATTAGCACCTAAAGTGTAGACTTTCAGCAGGAAACTGGTTTTATTTTGATTGGGTCAAATTATTGGGCTGAATTATTTGAAATATGGACATGGCTTTTTAAAAATCTTTTTTTCCAGAGACTAAAAAATGGATTTTCTGCCTGTTTTGGGGAGCCCGTATTCAGCATTGAATTTATTTGTGATGCCACACTCCACAGTAGTGGTTAATAGCTCATATGAAAGTAGACACTTGGGGTTTTAAGAAATTGCAGTTTTTCATAAGTATTTTTTAACCTAGCCTACTATGTTTAAATACTGTTATTTTATTGAGCCAGTTGTATACGCTGTATGCTCTGTAACAGTGATTAAAATGAGTGCAGTGAAGCTAAATATTTTATTATTTAAAAAACCCCACAAGTATAAGCACTATGATTTAATTATACTAAAGAAAAGTACCAGTACATTGAACCATGTACTCAAGTACTGTAACAAGAGTACATGTAGTTTTGTTACTTTCTGTCCCTGCTAATTACACACTTCTGTGAATACTCTTGACACTCGTTCTTGTCCATTTGGCATTCCTGCTGAGGCAGAGCCAGAAGCCTTATGCCATACAAATGACGCAATACTCAGAAACCTATATGCAATGCCTGTATTCCCATCCTTCAAATTCAGGTCATAGACATCCAGCGCCTTCCTACTGATACAAGATATATTTTCTCAACAAAACCCTGTAATTTTGCTATAAATATTCCGATAGAGAGCTTATACATTGCACCTCTTCACATTTGAGGGCTGTACATTGCCTTACTGATTTTTACTGTACAGTATTGTCATAAAAAGAAACATTATAAATAAATAGAATGAAAAATAAACTACACTAGTACTGACTATTCTAATATGCGCTTATGGGATTATGAGAAAAACTGAAAGTGTGGGTTATTGTTCCCTCACCACTGCCAGGTTGGAGAAATGCATTAAGCTTCATGTCATTAGATCCACTGAGTGGTTATAGACGAGCTAATCAGTCAACAGAGGGAAAGCCAGATGGATTGCTCTGACCGTAACACTCCGTTAGATGACATATTTCAAACTGGTGCTCTAAATCTCTGAAATATTATTAAAGAAAATATTATTTCACAATAATCATTATACTGGTGAATCTGCTCCATTTGAATGTAAATTAAACCCTATTAAGCATTAATTACATTTGTTTAAAATTTGGGATATGTTTTTTTCTTTTGTCATACATACAGAATTTACTTAGACTCAGTAGTGAGGAAACTGGCACTGGTGGATTTCTTGCCAGTGGCTTTTTTTTCACACTGATGATGTGACTCTGACAGGTCTCTTTTTTTAACTTTTTTCTTTATGGAACCTCTCTTCTCTGATCTGTTCTGATCTGTTCTGGTAAACACCACATATTAATGTTTTAAAGTTAATACTAGCTATGTCTATGTGTCATTTATCTATAGGCCTATTCTAAGTGTGCCTGCCTTTAATAAATATCCCATTAGTAGATCCCATTTATAGGGACCCCACTGGGATTTGAGAGCAACCAGTTAACTTCTACAAAGGTTTAGGTTTCCTTATTTAATTATCATTCCCACATAACTCTATTCTCACTGCTAGTCCATCATTTTGTTTGGTTTGCATCAGTAATAATAATTAAACTCTAATAAAACATTTTTAAAAATCCAGGTTTTCAAAAACATTTGACTGCAATGTACATATCAAGGAACAACAACTTAGGATAAACCAGGATAGACCATGTGTCTTAGTAAGGTGTTGGACCA
Source organism: Noturus placidus (assembly GCA_022414735.1). Classification (NCBI taxonomy): domain Eukaryota; kingdom Metazoa; phylum Chordata; class Actinopteri; order Siluriformes; family Ictaluridae; genus Noturus; species Noturus placidus. The sequence goes on from JAFFST010049904.1 coordinate 90,998, forward strand.
TCACAAGCAACCAGAACAGCTTCTCTGGGGCTTTGTTTTGATTCTGCAATGGATTAACACCATTATTGCGAAAGATATTCCCTCAATGTTTTGATGATGGTGATGTAGAATGTCGGTCCAAAATCTCCCAAAGTTACTCTGTTGGATTGAGATCTGATGACTATTAAGGTCATAAGGTATGATTTATATCATTTTCATACTTATCAAACCATTTAATGACTCATTATGCTCTGTCATTCTGGAAGAGACCACTCCCAATCAGGATAGAAACATTTCATCATAGGATAAAGGTAATCAGTGAGTATAAGCTCATTTGGGGCAACTGGATTCAAAATCTGCCAGCAGTATGCCCCCACAGCATAAAAGATCTGCTGTTTGTTTTGCCATTTAAGTTGTCACCCATCTATATATAGTCTATATATGAGAACATTTAAGGTCTCATTTAAAAAACAACACTATTTATGGAAACCATGTTTTCACAATGGTTATACATTTTAACGTGACTTGTTAAAATGTATAATGTTATTTTAAATATTATCATATATTAAATATATTATTATAAATATTATCTTCATATGGGTATATAATGACAAAGACACAGGCCATGGCCTTATACATTTCATCACTACATTGTCTCGATTCAGATTTAATATTATTCATCAATAATGTAGATTTTAAAGCAGAAAGCAGTCTGTATATGATAAGTCAGCTCACTCTCTGTATTGTCTAATCAGGAGGCAGTGTTTATTGGAAATGGAGAGGAGTACATATGGAAGCCTCCTGAAGACGATGACATCATGTTCCAGCCCAAGCACATAGGCCCTCTCAGCCCTCACATGGGAGAAAACATGGCAACTGGGGTACGTGAGTGTTTCTGCATTCAGTCCCTTCTTCATTATAAAATGTTTTTCAAGGCTTTCACTTAATTTCTAATCTATAAGTAGGTATAGATTAACCAAGACAAAGGCATTTATTGCTTCACCTTTTTTGCGACTCATAGTTACTGTGTTGTTCTTCAGATCTCAGATATGTACTCTAAAGTCTGCAAACCAGGCAAGAAGAAAAGAGGCATGCCTGGCTCGCCTACAGGTCCTAGGGATATTGGTGGTTATCGGACCTTAGCTCGAGGTGAACGTGATGGTGGCTTTAACGTGGTGGTGAAGCCACAGACATGGGCGCCACAGGAGGCCAAAGGCTCAAGGATGCCCCCTGGCTCATTGGAAGAGCACTGCTACGAAGCCATAGGTGCAGAGGAGAGCGACATGTCCTATGAAGCTGCAGATGTTGGCGGAGGTGGAGGATGGAAACGAGATAGGCCTCCACCCAATGCCAGCGCCACTCTCCGGCCCAAGAAGAGAAAGCCACAGCAGCCACAGCACCAGCCACCTCCGCCACCTCCTCCTCCCCAGCATACACCCAAGATGCAGCACCTGCCAGCAAAAGCACTTTTGCTGCCGGGCGAGAACCTCTACGAGAGCATCCCTGACCTGAAGCAGGGCTCAACCACATCCAGTACCACTACCATCTTCACTTTTAATGACGGAATGGAAATGTATGTCACTGGCCTGTAAGGGCTCAAACTTAAATCTCAAACGGAAAGACCCCCCCATCTTATAGTTGAGGGGGAAAGAGACTTGACAAGGCAACGACTCTTCCTGCACTTGAAGGGGAAAGAGACTTGACAAGGCAACAACTCTTCCTACACTCATTCACATGTCGTGTTTACATTTCAGTCCTATGGTTCCTAAGTAGCCCCACACATTGCCTTAGAGAAGCAGTCTGGAAAAGGGGGCTTATCTTACAGACAATATTATGCTAATGTTTTCAGTGAGGGATGCTATTGCATCATACATCAGTTTGGTAAACACACATTGCACTACCACTTAATGTAACACGGTGTATCAGTATTAATTGCATATGGATTGGTATTTGAAAGTGTGTTGGGAAGAAAGTGACAACACCAAGGAAAAGACTTAGGGAAAATCTTATCTCACTTAATCACATATCCTTCAAGAGTAGCAGACATCAAAATTCACAAATCACCAACATATCACCACATAGGGGAAGCCTGTTTAAGGTATACTCCAGAATCCTGTTTTTGATAGTACACTCACTTGTGCATTAGTTTCCATCTAAGTTTCCATCGGAATTGCGGGTTACTTTTGTTTAATTTTATGTTCATTCCAAAGCAAAGAACAAAATGAGCACAACCGTACTGAGCAGAAAGAATACTAAAATGGCACAAAGTACTTATACTCAATGTTTTAGAATATATTGACAGAGAAAAATTATGCAGTGGGAAAACAAGCCCCTTATTTTAGTGAGAAACCAATGGCAAAATATAACTATTAATGAAAGTCTGGCTAAGGCCACTATTGTTAAACCTTGTATTGTAGCTTGACAATGAACATAAGATATCCATAACTTATTATTACAGTATTTATGGATACATCCACAAGCTTTGGGAAATATGTGGCACTATTTTTCTAGTGATAAAGCCTCTATTTCTTTAAGGGAATTCTATGGGAAATAAATATAAAATATAGATATAAAAACAGTATTCCCATTCACTGAATCACAGAACTGCATATTGGTCTGCATATTCAAAAGCACAGAATCATATATCGCAAATTTCCTCTTCCAGCACTTAAATACATTATAGACTCCTTTTGAGAGTCCATTGGAAAAATGAGAGCTAAATTGAATTACATAATAATTACAGTAGCAATTAAAAAAGCGATCCTAAAGAGAATTAGCAAAAGCTCAGGGAAAGTGAAAAATATATAAAGGTAATTGAATTAGTTGTACATGGAACTATTTTCCTCTATAAGTGAAACAAAACAAAGAGTTTAGAGCATATTAGGCATCGGACCTTGCCCTTCAGAATGTTTTTTTTTTTTTTTTAAAGTTTTTGTTTTCATAGTATTATCTTTTTTCCCTTTTAGATCATAACATAAACACCTAAATGGCTGTGTATGAAGTCACCACTGCCGTACAATACAGTACAATAATGTCTTATGTTGTTAATACTGTTAATGCACTTTGCCTGAGAAAAAAGATGCATGTATTAAAAAAACATACAAATGAAAAAAGGTGATGAAAAAAATCAAGTTATCTGGTGTCTGAGAATGGTTTATTTCTTGCTGTTGTTGGTTGCTTATTTGATTTAATTGCCTTTTCCTCTAGTGAAGAGAGAGCACAATGTTTTGCTTCAGGACTGACGACTCAAGGTGAACTTTGCCTACACAACTGGAAGCAGAATGTGACCAGTCATAGTGAATAAATCATAGACAATTCTCCTCATTTCTCCAAGTCAACACCAATCAGGATGTCTGCATTTGGCTCCAACACCTTTTAGGCGGACATATGCTATAGGTGGAATTTCACCCAACCGTCCTACAGCACATTAATCTGCTGTACGATAATAGGGAATAATGTAATGAAACACTCTTAATATATTAATATAATAAATATAAATGCTATTCGAATGATGGTAACCAGTGTGAGTATAGTGCGCTACAGTGGTTTTTATGTTTAATGCAGACAGCATTATCTGTGACGTTCCTCAAGAATTGAAGGAAAAAAACAAGTTAACTTTTACCAGTGATAATTAATATTAGTGTAAAAAGAGGCCTGAACCCATGGAGAAAGACTGCAGTCTATGAGTCTGGCACATAGTCACTGTCATATATGTTGGAGCAACGTTGTAAATATTTTACAAAGAAATGAAAAGAACAGGAGGATCAAGGTGAAGTTGCCCTATGGTGTATTTGAACGTGTGTGTTTCTTTTTGTTTGTTCTTTTGGAATGATTTTTCTCTGGTGAAACTTTTGCTCAGCAGTATCTCTGTGGGTTTTGATGTGTTTTCTTTATTTTGATTCTTTTCCTGTGCCACTTTGAGCTATAATGTGTATTTCAAAGATCAACTGAGTATTAGTGTGGCAGCTGATGTTGTGTGTTTGCTTATCAGACAACAGGGTTGTGTGTTCCAGCCGTGTAAGTACTCATGTGCAAAAGATTGTAATGTTTTTATAACAAAATGACTATTCATAAAAAAAATGTCAACAAGTTTATACTTTTCTAATAAAGTATCACCTAAAAACCTGACTTGGATTTACATAATGTATTTTGTAAAAATGCAAGAAGCTCTGCAGTCTATCCACAAATGTTAAAAGGCCAAAACCTATACATAGTTGAGGGCAAAAGTTTAGATGTGTCTCAGCCAGCTCCCTAGTTCAGTAAGTAGTGAATCATTAAATGGTGTACATGAGTTTGGGTGGGTACTGGTAAGGACCCTGGCTCACTACACATTGGGACACTGATCACTGAATTTCCACTGAATCAACAAAAATTAAAAATTTATAATTTTATACTTTTATATGTCATATAAATGTGTTAGCTTAATCACATGCACTACTGTCATAATATGTTGAACAGGATCATAGGCAAGCTAGTGGATTAAAAAAAAGAAACACTTAAAAGTCATTAGACTCAAACAAACCGTATATATAACGTCAAATAAAGTTAAATCGCTAATTTAAGTAAACATTTCAGAGCTACAATAATAATAACAAGCTACTTACAGTACAAATTTTAGCCGGAAGTTGCCTGAGACCTCGTCCCCGATTTTTTTTTCGAGCTGAGAGATTTCAGAAAACATGACGTCATTTCTATAGTTCCATAGACGTTCCCTGGGTTTTGTGTTGCATTGTGGGATTTTTTATGGAGTAAACATTCAAATGCACTGGAACGATTTTGTAATTGAGACAGCCCTTAAAATGGCTGACTCCCTGATCAGTGCACTGACTACTGGACTAGGGAGCTGATTGAGACAAACCCTTTATCTAAACCTATGTTAAAGGCATCAGAGTCAATTTTTCACAACTTCCAAAAGCCATTTTATTACAATGTTGTTGATGTGCTTAAAATCATTGTCCTGCTGAAAGACCCAGTTGAGACTAAGTTTTAAATTAGTTGCTGATGTCCTGTGGATTTGCTTCAGTATTTCTAGATACTTCTCTTTCCTCAAGATGCCAACTATTTTCTGAAGGGCAACAATACTTTTTCCAGCAAAATACACACAGAACATGATGCTGCCACTCTCATGCTTCACAGTTGGGATGGTATTCATAGAATTAAAAGTCTTTTTTTTTTTGCATACATGTGACCCTGAAAAGGAGTAAGCGGTTGAAGATGGATGGATGGATAGCACTGATCATTATGGCCAAATAGTTAAAACATTGTTAAATTATTAACTTCTGTCTTTTTTCTAGCGCAAAAGCCTCTTGGCCAAGATTTTATATTCACATACAATTGTTTGTACAGATGCTAGTACCTTCACTTGTTTGCAAATTCCTTGTGGAGGACATGTAGAGGTCCATAGATTTTTTCTATGGTCTTGGCTGAGTTGCTTGGATTTTCCCGAGGGTTCAAGGGCAAAATATCACTGCTTTTAAAGGCAAGCCATTTTAGTCCTAATTATGACAATTGGTCAATTATAAACTTCTAAATTGTCCACACGGTTTAAGGACACAGTCAAAATGGTGTTTGTAACCATTTGACCTACTGGAATTCTGTGATCAACCAATATTTGTTGTCTCTAATCAACTGTTTTAAAATGACCTCTGATGTGACCAAAGGCCTAACTGACTTCTGAAAAAGAAATGTATGGTAGAATGAAATGTATGGAGTTGTGAAATTTTTTTATATTTAGTGTATGTAAACATTTGGCCTTCACATTATATCTTCTTAATCCAAACAATAAGGACAACTTATGCTCAATAGATTATTTTTCCTGCTAAACTGCCTCTGAAGCAACCAAAATAACAATAGTCTTTGCTATTTAAAAAATAATTCTGAGAAATTAAAACAGATTTTGAAATTTCAATATTGTTCACAATGAAATATTATCATTTCAGGAAAACTTCTACTTTGGGAGAACTCAAAATCTGCATCAGTGCTGGTTTGGGTTAGTCTCTGGTTCTTTTTTTAATGAAACCTTTTTGTAAATGAGTTATAAACACTTGGTGTAAATGGAGAATCTGAATAGAAATGTATGTTTACAGTTCAACCTGGGACGATGCCATGTTTTCCCTTTCATTTCTGATATGTTCCTATGACAACAGCTGTTCCTCATGCTGTGATAGAATTTTTTTTTCTCCCATACCAAGACAAAATTGAAAAATATTTGTGGAACAGCCCAAATTAATCCCTGATTACAAACATCATTAATGATTTGTTTTTAGTAAATTTATTTTAGTCTATAAATTAGTAGTGTATGAGTGCATTAATATGTAATTTATGGAATATGTTTGTTTGTTTGTGTGTGTGTGTGTGTGTGTGTGTGTGTGTGTGTGTGTGTGTTTGTGTGTGTGTGTGTGTGTGTGTGTGTGATATGCCTCTATCTAACTTGTTTTTTGGGGGGAAATAGGTCATCCTTATAACATGTGCAGTCTACATGGCAACCACCTCCTGATTTTTTATTGGCTGATATGTCTCCATGGTAACTGGTTAACCTTGAGGCTGCAGTCTCAGACCAGTTTGTTGTCTGGGAGAATCCAGCATGCATGAGAGCCTCTCTTAGCCCAGATGTCATGCACGCCAGGCACATCGGGTAGACGGAGTGCGAGCCTGGCACAGGCAGCTCTCCTGAAACATTAATGCTGTGATAGTGGAAGCCTGGTGGAATCATGACATTGCCACATTTAAACTGCCTCACAGAAGGGCTGTCTACAGAACCACTGTCTCTACAGATGTAATCCTATAAGCCTTTTAAGGCTACAGTGACATAATATTCTGTCTATTTTTATGGTGGTCTAGATAAATGGAAATGGTAATGACCAGCACCATTGACTTTGTTATGTTTTAAACCAGCATGTCCTCATTTATTCTGCCTCATGAAGGGAGCTGTTTATAGCAATTTTACATCAATGTATTTGACCTCACCAGCTATTGTGATAGAAATTGTCGTTAATGTTTGTAAGCTCTAAAAGAGTTATGTTTTGTTACTGAATTACAGTGGGGGAAAAAAGTATTTGATCCCCTGCTGATTCTGTACGTTTGCCCACTAACAAAGAAATGATCAGTCTATAATTTTAATGGTAGGTTTATTTGAACAGTGAGAGACAGAATAACAACAAAAACATCCAGAAAAACGCATGTCGAAAATGTTATAAATTGATTTGCATTTTAATGAAGGAAATAAGTATTTGTAGATTATAAAATAAGATTATAAATAATTCCCTTCTATAACTGTGTATTACATGGTCAAAAAGTGCAACTGTGTAACCTAGAAATGAATAAATAGGAAACTTGATTACAGAACTGTTCATGCCAGTTGTAGTCCTAAACCATCATAGCAAAACTGTTCATTTCAGTTGCAGTCCAAAGCCATCTTCATGGTTTTTAAGTGGTACCATCTTCAGTAATTTTAATGATCTTTACACTGTCCATGTGGGGCCATTCTCAGCAACAGCGAGTGGTGTCCAATAATCAAAACTCAACCAGAAGTAGGGCATCAGGATGAATCAGGCAGTTCTGGCAGGTCAGATCAAATTTGGCATGAATAATCACAATGTGGCCAGTGGAATTACATTTTGCTTATTGCCATTGTTGATAAAATAGAAAATAATACAAACAATTTCAGATTTCTATTCAACACAGTAGCAAAATTAACTAGGAATAAAACCACTACAGAGAGAAACACTCAATCATTACATAGTAGTGAAGATTTCATTAAATTCTTCACTGATAAGGTGGACAATATTAGATGTGAAATTCAGGCTAATAAATTAAAATCAGACAGTATTATAACTAGCCCTATAGATAATAATATAGCAATATCAAATCAATGTTTAGAATATTTTACTCCTCTTAGAGAGACCGAACTAGCTTCAATAATCTCTTCAGCCAATTCATCAACCTGCATACTCGATCCTGTACCGACATCCTTCTTTAAACAGATTTGTCATGGAATAATTGAACCTCTTTTAAATATAATCAATTCTTCCCTCAGCACTTAAATCATTTAAATTAGCAGGTATTAAACCGCTGATTAAAAAACCTGACCTTGACCCTGCTCAACTGTCCAGCTATAGACCAATATCAAATCTCCCTTTCATCTCTAAGATCTTAGAGAAGGTTGTAGC
>JAFFST010049904.1:99940-121025 GCA_022414735.1 Noturus placidus
GTTGGAGATCCTGGTCCTTTCTGCTCTCCGGACCTGCATGATCGGTCTCGGAGGTCCTACTTCTAGATGGCGCTCTCATCTACTCCAAATCCAGACTGCTGGGACAAAGTCTTTTTTCTAAGCCAAACAGATTACATATAGATAAATAATTATCTCTTTAAGAATATCAGTTGTTACCCAGATGAGGATGGGTTCCCTTCTGAGTCTGGTTCCTCTCAAGGTTTCTTCCTCTTAAACACCTTAAGGAGTTTTTCCTTGCCATTGTCGCCACTCAGTGGCTTGCTCAGTTGGGATAATTTCTCACCTTTACTATGTGTATACTGTGTTTATATTCCTGTAAAGCTGCTTTGAGACAATGACTGTTGTAAAAAGGGCTATACAAATAAAATTTAATTGAATTGAATAAAGTGGTTACTGAAAATGAATGAATGAATAAATGAATAATAACTTAATAATAATAATAATAATACATTTGTTACATTTGAATTATATCGATAGTTAAAATGATCCTGGTCGGGATTGTGGCAGGTCTGGCGCTAATCCTAGGAACACAGGGATGAAGGCATGCGAATTCTCTCAGATGGGACGCCGATTCCATCTCAGGCCACTATGCGTACACATGGTAAAATACACTCATTCACACCTGTGGGAAATTTAACATAACCAGTCTACGTGTTTGTGGACACTGGGAGGAAACTGGAGAATCTGGAGGAAACTCTGCACAGACAGTAACTCTAGCTCAGGATTGAACCAGCAACCTTTGAGGTGTGAGGTGGCAATGCTAGCCACTGCACTGCTCCAAGTTTAAAAGATATACAATGTGAAAATAAATTCTGTGCCTTTATCTTTGTTTACATATTGCTTTTTTGCTGAATATTTTTTTTTAAAGTAGCCTATAGTTAAAAAAAATTTTTTACAATTGTGTGCAATTGATCCTTGCACTTGATCATACATTTCACTTTGTATTTTCCCACTGATTACAATTTTAATTTTCACTAACTATTTCAAGACATGTTTTGAACCACTGAATCCAGTGAAACTGCATTTCTGCGCTATATAATTTCTGTATATTTTCAGTCCTTGTTTCCAATTTTGTAAATTCATGAACACTTGAACACAATTCCATTAAATCAGATATCCTTAGATCTTCCTCATCCACACAATGCTCTAATTGGCTGATTTCTCAGATTACTGCCATTGATGTCTCCCAGGGTTGTCATCTTCTGATGTTAATTTGTGCTGTTCCCAGAAGGAAAAATGTAAACCAAGTGTGCGTTGAACTACCAAGAGGTTCATAAAGACATGGTTTGCCAAAGGTGATTGGCAAGGTGGAAGAACTGAAATGGTCTGCACAGAGCTCAACCGGACCTCAACTACACTGAACAACTTTGAGATGAAATGGAAGGCCAATTTTGTGCCAGACCTCCTCATTTGAGATCAATGCCTGACCTCACTAATGCTCTTGTAGTTGAATGAGCAAAATTCCCCATTGCCATGCTCCAAAAGTGGAAAGTAGAAAGCCATGCCAGAAAATTGGAGGCTGATATATCTGTAAAGGTGGGACCAACTCTGTGTTAATGCCCATGGTTAGTGAATGGGCATATATGGGTGTGATAGTCAGATGTCTATGTACTTTTGGCCACTTTTCTCCTTTTTCACTTAGGGGTGTACTCATTTTGTTGCCAGGGGTTTAGACATTAATGGCTGTGTGTTGAGTTATTTTGATGGGACAGCAAATTTACACAAGCTGTACACTCACTACTTTACATTGTAGCAAAGTGTCATTTCTTCAGTGTTTTCACATGAAAAGATATAATCAAATATTTACAAATATGTGAGGGGTGTACTCACTTTTGTGAGATACTGTACATAGTCTTTGCAATTTAACGTTGAGGAACATTATTCTAAAATTGTTCCACGAATTGTAGATGCAGTTTTTTTGCAGATTGGTGAACCTCTGCCCATATTTACTTCTAAAAGACTCTGTCTCTCTAAGATACTCTTTTTATACCCAATGTTACTGACCTGTTGCCAATTAACGTCAAGCAGTTTCTTTTTAGTAACACTTACTTTTCCAGCCTTTTGTTGCCCCGTCCAAAATTTTTGAGAGGTGTTTTGGCCATCAAATTCAAAATAACCTTATTTTTTTCTTAAAATGCTACATTTCCTCAGTTTAAACATTTTATTTGTTTTCTATGTTCTAACATGGGTTTATGAGATTTTCAAATCAGTGCATTCTGTTTTTATTTACATTTTACACAGCGTCCCAACTTTTTAGAATTGGGGTTGTACAATTGTTAATAATTGATACTGATAAAGAAATAGAAAATGGTAATAAGATACAATCAATGTATGAGAGTGACAGAATAGTTGCTATTATATAAATTGTCTGTATGTCATCATATTATTATAGTAGCAATTGTTTTGTTTTACCTTGAGCTACTCTTGTGATACCGTATCACAAGATATGTGATAAGATGTATACCGCAAAAATATCATCATAGATGAACTTGCACCATTCAAGCTTTGCTGCATACAGTGCCCTCCACTGATATTGGCACCCTTGGTAAATATGATCAAAGAAGGCTGTGAAAATAGTTTTTATTGTTTAACCTTTTGATCTTTTCTTCAAAATATTCACAAAAATACTTTGCTCTCATGAATATCAGACAATTGCAAACACAACACAGGTATGTCCTGAAAAAAATATGAATATTGGTGTGCAACAATTATTGGCACCTTTTTAGTCAATACTTTGTGCTACCTCCCTTTACCAAGATAACAGCTCTGAGTCTTCTCCTATAATGCCTGATAAGGTTGGAGAATACATGGCAAGGGATCTGAGACATTCATCCATACAGAATCTCTCCAGACTCTCCTCTTCAGTTCACCCCACAGGTTTGCTATAGGTATCAAGTCAGGGGACTGGAATGGCCTTGGAAGATTTTGTGGTCAGTAAACCATTTTTGTGTTGATTTTGATGTATGTTTTTGATCATTGTCCTGCTGGAAGATCCAACCACAGCCCTTTTTATGCTTTCTGTCAGAGGCAGTCAGGTTTTCAGTAAATATAATGAAATATTTGTTGCTATTTGATATAATCCATGATGTCACATATCCTACTAAAATTTCCAGGTCCTCTGCAGAAAAACTGCCCCAAAACATTTACGAGCCACCACCGTATTTAACTGTGGGCATGAGGTACTTTTCCATCACAGTACCTCTCAGTGTGCGCCAAAACCACCTCAGGCTGATTTTGGGTGAGAGTAGAGGTTTTTTCTTGAAACACTTCCAAACAACTTGTGGTGATTTAAGTGAATCGGGACTGTAGTTTTAGATTGAGATTTTTTTAACCATCCTCTTCACAGTGTGTTGAGACAATATAGAGACACGTCCAATTCCAGGTTGATTAATAACATTTCCACTTGACTGGAATTCTTAATTATTGCTCTGATGGTAGAAAGGGGTGTTTTCAATGCTTGTGCTATTTTCTTATAGCCACTTCCCAGTTTGTGAAGCTCAACAACCTTTTGCTGCACATCGCAGCTATATTCCTAGGTCCTACTCATTATTATGAATGACTAAGGGAATTTGGCCTATGTGTTGCCTTATATTTATACCCCTGTGAAACAGGAAGTCATGGTTGAACAACATCGATTTCAAGTCACCCAGGTGTGCTAAAAATTTTTTAAATATCAATCGGAATATACTTCAAATATATTTTTCTCATATGAACTCATAGGTGTGCCAATAATTGTTGCACACCTATATTTAACAAATTATATTTTTGGATAAACCTGTGTTTGGATAAACCTGTGTTTGCAATTGTTTGATATCCATGAGAGCAGAGTATTTTTTTAATTATTTGAATGAAATTTCAAAAGGTTAAACAATAAAGACAATTTTCACTTTGCTCATATTTACTAAGAGTGACAATATTAGTGCAGGGCACTGTAGATGATTGATTTAAAGTTGTTTTTCATTACATTTTTTCTGGATTTGAGACACCGATGGGCTGCATAATCACTGGCTAAAATAAAGAGAGATATGTACCACCATCTAGTGGTAATATTCCTCAAGCCTTCCTGTGGGTTCAATGTTCAACCAAGCAGGAGCCACACCTGAATCCACCTGTTTAATCAGTTGATCATGGCTTTCAATAGACTCAGGTGTGGCTTCTGCTTGGTTGGAATGAAAACCTGCACCCACACCGGCCCTGTCCGGATAAGATTGGACACCCCTGTCCTAAGGGATACCATTTGAAGACTTTTTGCCTGTGTGAAAGAAACAGAGAAAACATCCATACATCCATCTTCTATACTACTTATCCTTCCTTCATGGTCACGGGGAACCTGGAGCCCATCCCAGGGAGCATGGGGCACGAGGTGGGGTACACCCTGGACAGGGTGCCAATCCATCGCAGGGCACACTCACATACTCATTCACACACGCCAATCAGCCTACCATGAACCAGAACATGCAAACTCCGCATACACAGGGTCACAGTGGGAATCGAGCCCTCGACTCTGGAGGTGTGAGGCGAACGTGCCAACCATTAAGACACCATGCGCCAGAGAGAGAAAACTGTTAAGATTTAATGAATTTAGTATTTTACTACCAAAAACAGATCAAAAACACAGTTTTTTGTGAGAAAAAAACATAAGTAATGTCTTAAGTAAAGCAATATAAATAGTCTGTATGTGTACGTCCCAATCAGCTCCCTAGGTAGTGAATCATTATATCATGTACATAAGTGCCCACACTGGTAAAGACCCTGGCTCACTACGCAATGGCAGACTGTTGACTCAATTTCCAGCAATGTAACAACATACTCGCATTGTAAAATATCACCACTGGCATTTATCATTTAACAGCAGCCAGGACTGACATCTTTCTGACATTATAAGTCATGTAAATTTGTTAGCTTAATCACACGAGTTTCAGTCATGGTACTTCAAGCAGGATCATAGGCTAGCTAGATGAACACTTAAAAGTCATTGAATGCAAACAAACCATATACAGAACATCAAATAAAGTTAAAAATCAATAACATATGTAATCATTTGAGAGCTACAACAAGGATAACAAGCTACTTACATTTGCAGCAAAGTTGGCTGAGAGTTTGTCAGCCTTTAAAAAATTTTTTTTTTAGCTGAGAGGCTTCAGAGACTATGATGTCATTTCCAGTAAGGGAGCATTGATTCTCCCTGGTTTTTGCAGTGCATTGTGGAATTTCTTTAGGGAGCAAACTTTCCAGTGCGCTGAAGGTATTTTGAGGCTGATACAATCCTGGGACACTGAGACAAATGGCTGACTCCCTGATCAATGTCCTGACTACTGAACTAGGGAGCTGATAGAGACGCACCCTATGTTGATTCATTTACTTGCATTCATGTGACAAAAGTAATTAGCTATATTATTTACAATTAAGAGAGAATTCAAGCAGCTTAGGGATAAAGGCCCTGCATAAGGTTTTCCATCATTCCTGGATCTGAACCTGTTTTGAAAGAAATAAGAACTGATCTATTGCTGGAAATAATCATTAGTGGCAGAAAGTAATTTAGTTTTAAATATATTTTTAAAATTATGTTTTCATTATTTACCTACGCAATTATCTGTTTGAAGCTTTTGTAATGGTTGCTATAGTGTTTAAGTCACTGGTATGTTTACTAGTACTGAAATTGAGTTTTTGAGTAAAAGACACTGTTGTTTTTGTCTTCAGAGGTCTCTCAGGCCTGTTTAATCATGGATCACTTACACAAACGTTGTATCTTAGAATACATTCCTGACTGGCTGAATAAATAATCTACCAAATTTCTTAAACTAACCCTGTCTTTGATGATGCACCGAGTCTGTCATGATTCAAAATTGCATTTAACCACTTTGCTTACAACCCTCATATATATTGACAGGGTCAGTTTAAGCAAATGTTGTATCTTAGTATACATTCCCATCCTGACTGGCTGAAAACAGAATCTACCATATTGCAATCATGAAATCATGACAGACTCAGTGCATAGTCAGTGACAAAAAATACCTTATTTGAAAACATCTGTTCTTTGTTCTCTTCATCACTCTGTGATGAAGGAACATCTGTTCCAAAGTAGTACCCCCAAAAAATCCCTATTAGAAATGTCCACACAGGAATTTATTCATTGTTCCTATTCAGTCCTTTGAGCTTTGTAGAGCAGACAGTTCGGCGTGAGATGTATTTCTTTTTATTATACTATGAATGCTACTGACTACCATTACAAGGGAAGTTGTAGGTATTACCCTCCAGAGTCAGAAGGCTCAAGTATGCATGGCAATCATACTCTGTGCAGACAAGCGAATAGAAAAGAGAGTGTCTAATAAGTCACTAATTGGAGAATGTAAAAGAGTGAGAGTTTTATCTCAGTGAGCCTCATCTATACCTGGGAGGAATTTTAAAAAGTCATTCAGGCTCTTGTTCATAGAGTGGTAACACCAGCGATATGTTCTCCTCCTAAATATTTGGTCGTTTGCACATGCACACAAAAGAGCTAAATGTATGTTTAACAGCCTGACAGGGCATAAGTTAAAACATACACAAATACATTTTTTGAATAATATGAACCCAGTTTGCTATAGGAAATTTGTCCTCAGATTCAGTTATTGTAATAGATAGCAATGTCTCTCATAGTGGTGTCCAGGGAACGTGTTTATTTTCATTACCAAAGTTTGAAACTTAATTTGATGTCCACTTGCACTGAATTCTTTTTACATCTATACAAAGTACACTATAAGAAGTTGTTCATTTCCTAATATTAAGCATTAATAACTTACCAAATTTGAATAAAACTTGTAGAAGTGCTATTTATGATCCCAAATGACTATAAAATGTACAGCAGTGCAGTTTCTTTGGGTTATGTGGGTAGAAGGTTCTGGAATAAAAAGCCATAATGGACAATATAAATAATTATAATGACACATTTTCCTAAAATTTTAATAATTGGATTATACTCATGAAATAAATCTGTGCTATGTTCAGAAAGTCTGGAAATCTTTTCCTACTTACACCTAATGTGCCCAATTAATTAGCTTGTGTCCATGTTTATTAATTTTTTTTAATAAACTTTTATTAAATTATTGAAATAAATTGATGTATTAAGCCAATGTAACTCGACTTGTGTTAAAATCTTGGAGTTATTTCAGTACTCATCTAAGGATCTTCGCCTTAAATAGTGGTAAAATCCCTGGCATTTAAATGAGTCGGTGTTTCACACTGTTACACTCAGAGGCATGTGAGAATTCTTAGAACATGAATTGGTGTGAACCTGCTATTATGATGTTACACTGATAAAACCACATGACTGGGTAACATCCTCAAATTTATACAGCATGGTCAATGCACTGACTTAGAACGACCACATACACTTCTATTAATTATCTTGATGTAGTGGTTCAGTGATGAATGTTTTTGTTCTGGTCACAAGAAGAGACTGCCAAGGAAATCCTTAAATCCTCAGTTATAACTGCAATCAGCTTCACTTGTAAATTGATTTGTTTAAAAGTATCTGCCAAATAGTAAAAGCAGTATCTACGCTGGTTTTTTTTATTGTTTGTCTGTAATAGAATTGCTGGCAAAAGCTACAGACAAAGAACAAGTTAATCACCATCACATTACGGCATTTGGCAGATACCCTTATACAGAGAGACTTAAATTTATCTCATTTATACAACTGAGCGATTGAGGTTTAAGGGACCCAACAGTAGTAGCTTGGCAGTGCTGGGGCTTGAACTCCTGACCTTCTGACCAATAAGCCAGAGCCTTTAACCCCTGAGCCACCACTGCTGCAGATCACGTGAATATGATGCTGTTCAATAGGAGCCCATGGCCCTCACTGATGAACCAGGCAGAGGAAGAGTGGCATATAAAGATGCTGTTACCAAGGAAACAAAATGAGGAACAGGCAAAACCAAAAGAACACAAACCAAGGAGTCAGGAGACCCCTGTTTCCATGGAGACTGAGTCATGACAACAGACAAAGTGGATGGGAGAGGTGTGAGCAGTGGAATGAAAACTGAGAGAAAAAACATCTACAACAAAGCAAACTTAAAGCTAGAATAACCAAAGTTCAATGTCTAGCATACAGCTATGAATGGACAAAGTAAAAATTTGTGATAAAGCTGGAATTAGTCAAACTGTTGGGAAATAGGGACTGCCTTAAATCATTCACCATTATTGTTCTTTATTTTATTTTTTCCTCAAATGTCATTTTCTTCTGAGAAATCCTAAACATGTAGTAGAAAGACAGACCATACGCCATAGACCAGAGAGCTGGTATGAGTGTATCAGATAAACAGCAATGGTACACTTACTGGCCACTTTATTAGACACACATATTATGTTTATAATAATGTTTGTCCACATTATTCTATTTCCAGCAAAACAATAAGGATAAATGCAGCAGAATTATATGTAGCTATAATTAGTATTTTGTATTGCAGATGTTGCTATTAAATCTAACATTGGCTAACAAAGTGGTATTAAGTTACATTGAAACACCAGTTCACACCTAAACACACTATATACAGCAAGAACAGAGTAAAGTAAGGGAATCAGTTTTTTTTAACAGAAAGTAAAGATCCACATCCACATCCACATGTACTGTCTTTGTTTTTAAAAACAGGAAGATGTTTAAGAAATGTTAACATAATTAAAGATAAATGAAAAGCCATTCTACAAATGAAACAGAATTATACCTGAATGAAGCAAAAAAAAAAAAAAGGGGTAATTGTTAAGAGACATAAAATGAGAGCCAATATAAAGTCTATATTATTTAAAAATAATGAGAATGCTGGAGGTCTGTCCTCTAATTGCCATCTTTGGTGTTTCATCTCAGTGTCAGCCTCTGAACCTTAGACAAGCTAGTGTTGTGGCCTTTGCATCGCTGCTTGCTCGGCACAGAATATTGTTGTCTTGGACCTCTCCACAACCCCCCTCTATATCAGTCTGGCTTAAAGATCTAATGTTCTTTTTGAAGCTGGAAAAAATCAAGTATAACATCAGAGGTAGCGGAGACTCATTTTTGGGAAAATGGCAACAGTTTATTACCTACTTCAAGGATGTGCGCATCCTGGAGGTAGATTAAGGTAGATTTCCTTTTTTCCCCTTTTTCTTTGATTCTGTATGGATTTATGAGAAAAAACGAAACATATGTAGTTAAATTACATGTACATGAATCATAAGTAAATGAATCATATGTAAACATTCCTGGGTGGGGTGGGAGGGTCTGTTATTGGGGTAAAAATGTTGATTCTGTATTGATATATTTTGTTGTACTCTGAAAAGTGTATGAGAATCAATAAAAAAAATTATATAACTCAAAGAATGCTGAAAAGCTTGCTATATAAAAAGACAGGTGTACAAATCCATGAGAGTGTTGCAGTCATCAGCCTTGGGCCTAGGGAGAGCAGCTGACAGCTCTGGTGCTGTGGCAGCATTACTAAAAGCTTTACAGACCCACAGCCATCCTCTGTCTCAACATCTAAAGATATTGAATAGGAGAATAAAATGTCTTTCTTTCCATCTCTGTCAGCTTTAAGTAAATACACACACATTGATTCAATTTAGTGTCAAGTATACTACTATATATATATTTTTTTTTTTAGCAAAGCGGTAAATCAAATAAAAGGATATTAAGTATTAGCATAAAGTCAACTGGGAGTAACAATGTCATGTCATACATGACCAGTATAGAACTCCTGAATGGATTTAACAAAAACATTTTGATACAAGAGAGGGCGCTGTTTCTGCATGTGATGTGATATTGCTGTTTATTTATTTATTTATTCATTCATTCATTCATTCATTCATTTAACTGAACTGTGCCTTTCAACAGTCTGTACAAGAT
The DNA here is from genome assembly GCA_022414735.1 of Noturus placidus. Classification (NCBI taxonomy): domain Eukaryota; kingdom Metazoa; phylum Chordata; class Actinopteri; order Siluriformes; family Ictaluridae; genus Noturus; species Noturus placidus. The sequence continues at coordinate 109,815 of JAFFST010049904.1, forward strand.
GTACCTGTACCAGCTATCTGTGAAAAAGCTGCAGGATCAAACCAGCCCCTATGCTTCTATCAAAATTGTTGTACCATGTCTGCCAGTCTCATGATTGGGCTAACGTACTCGAAGCTGGCTTCACAAATCATTTGCTCATGCACCAATATCGAGTCTCTGTCAAGATCACTCTAAAAACTCCTTTTACATCTCTGTTTTACATCTCTTTATTTGCAATTGCATCTGGCAACAAGGATATTTTCAAAGGAAAGATTAGGAGTTAGTGGACACTTCATCATATCGATGATGTTTCACTGTTTTTGTTCTATAATGGATCTATTCTTTGTGTGGTAAGTTATGGTTCTGGATTTAAAGTATTAACTATTTTAAGTATTAAAGTATTTACTTGGCACTACTGAATTTTTGTCGTTGTTTTCTCTTAATACATGGCTAATTAGTTGTCTCAGGTGTGCAGAATAAGGTTGGTTGGTTAGTTTGCTTTCCATCACATCCCCCAAGAAACAGACAGGGGTTGTGGTAATGGGCTTGCTTCTGTCCCAGGAATGAAGCTTCACAGCTCTTGCACAGCTCTTGCACAGCTCTTGTTACCTCTTCCATTATTCTTAATATTTCTGTTATCTTTCACCAACCCAACCCCATGGGACACTTCATAGAAATCCTCCTTTATCTTTTCCCTTCTGATGGGACCTCACTCTCTACCCTCTTCAACCTCCTTTCAGACATACGACAATCCTGTTGCCTCTTCTCTCTTTTTTGACATGACCTTTAACAAACGCCCTCCAATAAACAAGGGAGAAAACATTCTGGACTTGGTCTTCTGCTGATCTTTCTTATCCTGGTCTCCCTTTACAGATAATCACTTTGTATGCTTCACTCATGCCCTCTCTGCAATTCCTATCAACTCTCGACTACGTTACTCCTCTCCCACTTTATCTCTCATTCTTCCCTAGCGTTCACCATCCTGACATCCCTAGCGTCTACCACTTGATTCAACTACCAATACTTTCCTCTTTTCACTTTCTTCATCCATTGACCTCCTTTGCCCTCGATCTTCCAGACCAAGAAAATCTTCTCTCTCTGCTCCTTGGCTGTCAGACATGCTACTCAGCAACCGGAGAAAATTAAGCTCAGCTAAGAGAAAGTGGAGGAAATCACTTGATGCTGGTCTCTCATACTTCTCTCTTCTGTCAAAGATTTTCTCTATAATGTGGCTGCTATTAAGACATTCTATAGAGGAAAGCTGAAAGCATCTGATATATGCAAGCTCCATAACATTTTTCTTCACTTTTCTTTACTGCACAACTACTAGCAACTATTAGTATCACATCTATACTTCCTTTCTAACATTCTTGAACGTACTGTATACAATTAGTTGTCAATATTCCTTACAACCTCCAGAAGCTCCCGATCTCTGGGATCCTAATTAGTCTGGATTAAATGTGACACGTTCCAAAGAAATGGCCCTTTTGGTAGTTACTGAGAAACTTCATGCCTCTAAAAAAATCCTCAGTAGAATTCAGTGGTTTTATTTGGTACCAGTGTATTTAACACAAGATATTGCTCATGTTCTGAGGCATATCACCTCATCTGTGAAGCAAAGTGGAAGTGGAAGTGTTGTGGCATGGTCATGTACGGCTGCCGATAGAACTGGTTCCCTTGTATTTATTGATGATGTGACTGCTGACAAAAACAACAGGATGAATTCTGTGTATAGGAAGTGTATAGGACAATATTATCTTCTCAGATTCAGCCAAATGCTTCAAAATTCATTGCACAGTGCTTCACAGTGCTGATAGACAATGACCTGAAGAACATTTTGAAAACTAATCAAGAATTTTTTTTAGGCAAAGACGTGGAATGTTCTGCAATGGCAAAGTCAATCATTTACATTTACATTTATTCATTTAGCAGACGCTTTTATCCAAAGCGACTTACAAATGAGAGCACATTCACATACCAATGGTAGCAGAGCTGCATGCAAGGTGCTAGCTTGCCATCGGGGGCAACTTAGGGTTCAGTGTCTTGCCCAAGGACACTTCGGCATGGGATCACCCGGGCCGGGATTCGAACCGCCAACCCCACGATTAGTGGATTAGTGGACAACCCGCTCTACCGACTGAGCCACAGCCGCCCAATCACCTGACCTGAGTCCAATTGAGCATGTATTTCACTTGCTGAAGACAAGTGAAGCAAAACAACTTAAGAACAAGCAGGTACTGAAGACAGCTGCAAGGCATCAGCAGGGAAGAAACCAGCATCTGGTGATGTGTGCGAGTTCCAGACATGGATGGAGGATGGGAATTCATACACTGATCACCCGATTTGGATGTAAAACTCCTCAGCTTAAAGCTGTAAGTCTGCAGTTTGAGCTCATATACATTATTTAATTCCATTATAATGTGGTAGACAGCTAAAATAACAATATACTCAACAATGTCCAAAAATTATGTTAATCATATTTGATTGTTTTTTATAGTCACCAGATCGCAACCCTACTGAACACATATGGGAAATTTTGGAGCGGTCTCTACCATCATCTACAAAACATCAGCTGGGAATATATTTTGGAAGAATGGTGTTGATCCCTCCTGTACATTTCCAGAAAATCTATGCCAAGGCAATTCGAAGCTGTTCTGGGAGTTTGTGGTTGCTCAACATCTTGCTAAAACACTAGCTGGTTATCCTTTAACTTATCTCTGTACCTTCCTAAGGGCTGGCTTTCATTATAGGGAATTTTGGAGAAAGAGGTCAGTAGATGGCAGAATAAACCAACAACTGCCTCCATCATAGATAATTGGGTGACACCACACCACAGTGTTTCTCACCCTTGGTGAACATATGCACAGAAATCTTGCTTCATCTGTTTTATAAAAAGATCTAATTCCACTCTCAACACACTTACTAATGAGCTGAGCCAGGTCCATCAAAATAGGGAAAACAATGTAGAATGCATGTGTTACCAATACTAGGCTTAAACTGTATTTGTGCAAATCAAACATAATCCACCCTTCAAATCCCAGACAGACATTTATTCATTGCAGTAAGGAAAATTATCCAAAAGCTCAATAATTTTTGCTTATTATATTCTTTCCATAGGCTACACCATGAAAGACTGTCTTCAAAAAATAGCCTGCCTATCAGACATGTAGGCTACACATAATAATCTAAGTCATATACAAAAAGCCTGAACACTCCCAAACAATCGACATGGTGAGCCAGCAGTGAGGTAGTTTTGGCACATATTACTGTAATACTTATGTATATAATGCCAGTCCAACAGTCCAATTAAATCAGTTTAACAACTATACAATAACATACACCAAAACCCACACATCAGAGACTTGAGGGAAATTACAATAGATCCAAATTAAATAGTTGCTATCCATCCATCCATCCATCCATCCATCCTCTACCGCTTACTCCTTTTTCAAGGTCAATTGTTACTAATTATTTGTGTATATTTCTCTAGGCTGAACATCATGTTTATTTACATTTAAAAAAAAAAAAAAGACTTCAAAAGGAATGAATATGAAGGACGTAAACAGAAGATAAAAACCAGACTGTATAAGGGTATTTGGACATGTCCCGTCAGGCCGAAAGGTGCCAAGAAAGCCAGAGTGGTTTTTTAAAACAAAAGTATACTTAAAAAGCCATTACAAAATCAGTGAATGTTCAGTATGCAAGACAAAGAATGTCAATCTTTTATTCTGTGGAATTTCTATAATGCGCTAATGCCCCAAAGTAAAGCTCAGTTTGTCATCAAAGTGACAAACAATATAGAAATGCCTACATTTGTGTGTACCAAAAGTCGTGGAGCGATGAATTCTTTCATTTCTTTCTTAGTGTTTTTTAACCACAACATTTAATTAGAATGTTAAACAATGTGAAGTCCTGATGAGCTTCTTTTTAATCACCTCATCTTTCCTTCAAGCTGTTGTACACCACCACTCTGACATTTCACAGTTAGATGTAGTACCTTTGAAAGGCATGTCAAGGCTTGCTGCTTTCTTAATTTTTGTGTAATTACACTGTAGCTGATTCCATCTGTCATGTAGCTGACATTTGTCTCTTGCAAAATTATTACAGTGAGTTATTGTGCTGTGGAATATCACCCACATCGTCTTTGTGGAAGAAAAAAATCACCTGTTATGAAAATGAAAAATACTTCCTCAGAAGAAAACCGCTTAAGGTGACCAGCAAAACATATTTCCCAGCATTCCTGGTTAAAGTTCTGGAGTCTTGTGCTTGCAGAGACACTACATTTTAGAGTAGGGCACTACTCTCAGAGGGGAGATTCAGGTTTGATTCTTTATTCTCCTTGTTGCCGCAGATTCAGTCTGTCCTCTTATGGAATCTCAGATGGACAGGAAGGTTCAACTGGTTATGCTGAAAGCTCTGACAAAGCCTCAGTAGCCTGTGGCAGTCCAAGACAGAGGTCTCTTCTTGCAGACACACACAGCCTGTGGCCCCATGCCTCGATGCCCTCCCACAGCATACAGAGTCTGGCAGAGCTGCCCACGCATGGCTGTAGCTATGACAGGTTCCCAAAAGTCCCTGCAGTCAGAGGAAGACGAAGAAGAAAGGAATGAATATATAATCCTCCCAAGCAAAGGAGATCCTGTTCATATGGAAAAACAAACACGCCATCTCTTTCTCGGAATTTTCATCACTTTCCTTACAAGTCACACTCTGTGGCTCGTTTGTGAATGATTCGTTCCTACACATTTACACAAGAAATTTGGTATTCATAAAAACCCTGTAATTTTGGGAAAACATTTGTATCCTATTCATGCTCTTGAGTGTGCATACATTTATGCATAAGAAGACTAACTAATGTAACACACGACTTCAAATCATATATTTTGCATGCGGTACTGCACTTTTATATATGAATCATACAGTCAAGTTTAAATCTCTTGTTTATTTATGTTTACAGCATTTAGCATTTAGTTTTAGAGCCCGTCACGCTTAGGAGCTGTTTACAGGATGTTTAGAGACCGATGTGATTTTTTTCAGAGGATGAAAGCTGGCTCATAAACATGTTCCATTTGCCATGCCATCTTCTTTGAATGCTGTGCAACACTCCCAGCATGATGGCTGATAGACCTCAAGCATTTTTAAAATTGCTCGGTGTCCCTGAACCCCTGGGTAGAGTGTACAGTGCCCTCCTCTTTTTTTTCCTCACTTAATTCATACCTACTTGACCTTTTCTGTAATTTATCTCTAGATTTGAACATTTTCAGGTGCTTCTGCACTGTTAAATATTTTAATGGCACAGAAGTGAGTCAAAATAACATCTTCCTTCTCCATCATTTAACAGTCATTTCATGTTTCCAGCCATTGTCCACTTGACCTTTTATGCAGCTTTGTGGGCATGAATAAATGCAAATGAGCTGTGTCGGGAACATTCTTACGGAGAAAATCAGTGTTTCTGAAACTTTTGTAAATTTGAGGGGTATTTCTTTGTTTGGTTTGGTTTGCTCAAACATTGACACTAAACTTTACTTAATGCTAATAAAAGTAGAGGCATGTCTGTCTAAATCAGTTTCCCAGCTTCCTTTCACCTCTGCTAAGCAGCTGGAGGTTGCGTCTCTCCTCCTGGACTTGCAATTGCAGGACCTGCTGAAGAAGCTCCTGCCTGAGGGTTTCCTGTACCAAACCCATTCTCTCCAACTTCTCGCCATTCAGTCTCAACAAAGCTCGGCCTGAGAGAGAGAGAGAGAGAGAGAGAATCACACTGAGATCCTTTGAGTCACACTGATTAGATTATTTAAATATTAATATTTAGTGTTCAATATCTATGATTAATGCAAACAAATATCGTTGGAGAATAAGAAAATACAGCTGTCCCTGAGACCCTTGGACATAAGCACCTTCATGTCTGCTGGAGACGATGTTCTTAAAAAAAAAGAAAAGATTTAGCAGCTATTGCGTCTTTATTTTTTCCAAACTCGGCAGATTAAAATGCAAATTAGTATGACGCTTGGTGTAAGTTCTGATTGGCTGGTGAGCAAAAGATTAAATCATGTATAGAATTGGGTCACTGGCCACACATCCCTTGCATGGGCAAATACAGATGAGCTGACAAGACACACACACACACACACACACACACACACACACACACCGGAAAGGGAGCTCAAGCCTGAAGGTCATCTGTGACTCTGCAGAGTTGCTGTATGACTCTGAGCTTGTTTTCCTCCCTGCTGTTTCCCAAAAGAATGCTAAAACACTAACAGACTGCCAGACATGTTATATTTTAATTAATATGCTGATCATTTTACCTTCCCTTTTTTCACCCATTTTTGTCTTTTGTGTTTCAGCAACTGTTACATTTCACATCATAAAAGCTACTTTGTTGTAGAAGTTGTTTGGATTCATCAAACACTGAAGTTTTGGAGTTATTTCCTTTTAATTAGTCAAGAATCTTGAGGGATACTGAAATCAGAGGTCTCAAGTACTCTGGTTTCCAAATTACTCTTACATCATAGAAGCATCTCCCCTCCTCATTAGGATCCCTCAAGCAAATCACAGGTGGGGGAGTTTCTGAATGTAATTATAGCATCCTGCTAAAGCTGCTCCCTGAGAGGTAACCAAGCCTGAAGTCATGTTCATGGCCCTGAAGCCTACAGAGCCTGCTGGTTTTCTAAACCCTTTAGACACACAGCCCTGAATGGCCAACCACTCTGTTGACTTTCTTTTCCTTCTTGTCTTCTCCACAGATGAAAGGCAAAGCATCTCTCAATATCTCGGTCACTCTCCCTGTCACTCACTCTCCTTTTGTCACTTGCATAACATCTGAGCCCCAGATGCTTTATGTTCAATTAGAGAAAGCGGACAGGAACAGTGAGCCAGATGGGGCTCTCTGGAGGAGAGGGTGGGAACAGAGAAAAATTACATTTCCATTTACAGCATTTGACAGATGCCCTTATCCAGAGCTACTTACATTAGTGTTTCGTAGTTTATAATATAAAACATATCCCCATTCTGGTACAAAAGGGCTTTTCTGAGCATACAATAAAACTCAAACGATTTGAACAATCCACTATGGGAGTGGGTACAGCAGAAATAGAGGTCTAAGCACAATGTAATTGGAAAAAAGGGATTCACAAGAGCAAATACAGTATGTACACATGGTCTCACAAACACCCACATTGTGGGAATTACACATTCAGTTACACAGGAAGTACACATATACCAAAATATGCTTTCTACTTTCTTCAAATAGAGATTCACATACACATTTATATACACACTCAATTTCAGACTCTATTTTGTGCAGGTAATATTATATGTGACAGAATGTTCTCATTAAAAGAAACTAATGAATCAGGGCTTCTGTGCCTTCTTAAACTCTGCTGTAATGACCTCAGACCACAAAGTCACTGGGGTTAGCAGAGACTTTGGATTAATTGTTGCCCTCTCTAAAGGGCAGGGCTGGCATTAATCATACATCAGGGGGAAAAAACTACTTGACTACAACAACACTATGCCTACACCCTATGCATGCACTTGTTGTATCTAGAACCTTCATAGATCAGGTATTGGCCTGATATCCACAGAAATATAAGATATTAGATGGAAAAAGAACTAATTCATTCAGTTCTATAATAAGCTATCATGCTATTATACTGGCAACTTTCATGTTAAACGCCTATATAGCTTTATTTTCCACTGCTAAGTTTGTTTTTTTATAATTGGACAATTTGTTGCACATTGATTTGAATTATTTTGTCATGAATAAGTACTAAGTTGAAACTGACTAATTTTGCAAATATTTGCACAATATTTGCTTTGTTTCTATTTGTCTGAATTGAGTGATGGCTATGTACAGCATCTCTTCCTGTATGGTAGTGTTTGTGCAGTTTGAGTATGGTCCTTTTAGACGGCCAGTTCAATTAAGTCACAAATGTATTATTTTTTAATTTTTTTACTTTCTCCTTAATTTAATCTTGGCCAGTTCTCACCCACCAGCACAAGTTAGGTCTCCCCTATCATATGACAGCTAGTACCCAGGGAAGGTGGAGACTGTCATTGGTATAGGAGAGAGAGTATGCCATCCCTCCCACTCAGTAAACACTGTCTATTTTGCTCTTTCGGTCTCCCAGCCATAGAAGGTTATGATCTCCAGACGATAGAGTGATCACTTTTTTGTTGTACCACTCAGGAGATACAAATTTTAAACAGTTATTAATATCAGCTGATATTCAAGGTTTCACAATCGGTATTGTAAAACAGATAATGTGGAATCGTGCCATCTTTAGGTATTTCTAAATTATCAAATAAATGGCACTTTTAAGTATCAAACCTGCAATGAGAGCACAGGACAGCGCTTTTACCATTCAGTACATTCATAGATTGGATGGAAAAAATACTACAGTTCTTGTACAGTACCTGTCCTGAAAACAATAGCACAATATTGTAAAGAGCTTGTACACCTGTGCCGTTGTAACGCAACATTAAACTATTGCTAAATGTCATCCGTCTGTACACCGTAGGAGGGTGGGGCATTGAGATTGAGATTCCAAGCTCCTATAAAAGCCAGAATTCACTGACCTTTAGTTCAGAGGGCTAACCCTTCGGTCACACTGCATAAAATACTGTAGCGTTATTATCTTGAGCAAGCATATGATTGTTTTATAAAACCTCCTTTTTACTGATACTTTTATCTTGTGTTACAGTAACTGAACAATAGTAGGAATTTGAGTATAATAGTTGTATAACTTCAAAATAATGAAACCAAAAAAAAAAAAGCATTAAATACTATTTAAGCTTTAGTGTTCCTTCATTATTTTAATTCTTCTGCCATGTGTTTTGGATTATTGCAAATCTCTGGCAGTTTCTTTAAAAAAAACCTTTGAGTTTTTGTCTCTGGTAGTGTGTTGGTTTCTATATTTCTTTTTTACACTTTTCTCCATGGTGAAACATATTGCAGGTCTTTTATGACACATTGAGTATTACATGTTGTAATATTTCCTGCCTTTAACACAATGAATGTGTTGACTGCCTTTAACATCATTAGACAGCCCAATGGGAGTCATTCTAGTTTCTTTGCTATTTAGTTTTACAATTCAAATATCGTTAAATGCATGTGGAATTCATTTTTTATAGGCAAAAATACATAAAGTTACATTTTCCATGTTTTCAAGCAGGTGTAATGCAAGCCAGCTGCAACAATTAAGTCTGTATTATACAAAACAAAAACCTTCACATTTAATTTTAATGTAGAAAAATGCCCCAGTGCATTAAATTGTAGCAGAGACATCAAAGTCTAGAGAATGTACCTGTAATGGCATGGTGGGAAAAAGCCTCCACGTAGGTCAGGTAGTTGTGAGGACAGTGTTTCTTTAACCACCGACACACATCCTGTTGGGACCATAGCACCACTGGCCTAGAGAGACTTGGCAGGGTGGGACTAGTGTGGTAAACAGAGTATGCATCCCCTGTGTGAAGCTAGGAGAGAAAACAGAAATAAAAGGTAGAGAGAGACAGAGGGAGAACAAAACAATTCCAATGAAATGGGCGAATACATTCCAAGTGATAGCTTCATGTCATACCTCATTGTCAAAGCTTGTTAGGAATGCATTTCATCGTTACAATAACAAGTGCCAAACACACATATGCACACCCAGCTTCTTTCTAGTGTATAAGGAAGCAATATCCCATGACGGTGATGACATTCAAACTGCTGCAGAGAGCTCTTGCAAATAAATCTCTTTTTTTCCATAATAGCAGTGTTCCGCTCTATGTGCCGCCAGTAATTAAGATGGATTATTTCATCTCAGATTGTCGTCATTTTGGCCAACACATTGACAGATCCATGATGCAATAAACAGACCTCATTAAACTAAGGCCATCTAAAAGCTATTTAGTAACCTCTAGCACAGTGCCAACACAAATGTTGTTGCAGGTGTCCCAAAAACCAACTAGAAAAGCAGTATGATGCATCATTGTGATTAAAATAGTTCAAGAAAATATTTGGATGAACTGAGAATTTAGACAGGTTATATGAAGACACTGTTTATAACCCTCCATTTACCTTTTAAGTTTAATCAAGGTATTAACACACTGACATTTATTGTTAGTATTATTATTAGACATTTTTCAAACCAAGCACTGTGACTACAATATGTTTAATTTGGTGTATCAATCACTCCCACAAAGTCCTTTTCATTATTCACAGCAATTTTGTGCCTTTTCTTCTATTTGTTTGCTTTAATGACCCATTAACTGCCATCTGTGTAGGTTTTTTTATTCTGGCCAACTCCCATTTATCTGCAATTTTCTTTCTCCTTCACAGTTTTTGCCCTCACACTCGCTCCCTCCCTTACCGACAGCCATTTTAACTGCAGTGTTCTCTCCAGTGGCCTTAGGGAGATATTTCGTGTGTAACAGCAGACACACGTGCACACACAAAGCTGAATCAATCAGAGAACAGTACTCCCTATTTGAACTGCTTGGATACACAGGTCCTTTCACATACTATTCATTCTCTCTGACATGGCTGGGACCGTAAGGGACTTTCCCTCTAAAAAACAATAATACATATAAATACCACCAAAACCAATAATTAAACACTAAAATATCAAGCATGTTGGGCTTATTGATCACTGAACATTTATCTGCAGAGTGGATGCCAATCAATGGGTCTCTTTTCCATTTTTCTGTTATTGACAACGTTTCCCCAACATGACAATGATTGTGTACACACCATGGCTATGTAAACTTTCATGTTCGAGCTATTAGTTTTTTTATTCATTGTTGTCTATTGAGTATGTAAGTCCAACAAACAGAAACCTACTCGTGTTCTCTCTCCTGTTAATCATGGTGACACTGGTAGCTAACATATGATAGGCCAGAACTGGCTGGTCGGTGGAAAATGGCCAAGAACAAATTAGGTGAAGAAAACGGAGGAACGATTTTTTTTAAGTCACTTCATAGTTAAAATGTACAGTGGTGTGAAAAAGTGTTTGCCCCCTTCCTCATTTCCTGTTCCTTTGCATGTTTGTCACACTTAAGTGTCTCGGAACATCAAACCAATTTAAACAATAGTCAAGGACAACACAAGTAAACACAAAATGCGATTTGTAAATGAAGGTGTTTATTATTAAAGGTGAAAAAAAATCCAAACCATCATGGCCCTGTGTGAAAAAGTGATTGCCCCCCTTGTTATAACATACTATAACTGTGGTTGTCCACACCTGAGTTCAA
>JAFFST010049904.1:136209-150166 GCA_022414735.1 Noturus placidus
TAGATAACCAATTAAAAGGAAATGTGCATGTCGACTATCTGTGTGCCAAATTGGCCCAAAGACTGCACTTTCTCCGCAGATTGAGATTGGTTGGGGTGAGTACTAAGATCATGACTTTATTTTATAACACTGTGTTGGGAAGTCTGATTAGATATGGTATGGCATCCTGGTTTGGCCCCCTTACTACCCTTACCTCACCCTTACCATCCAGTGCAAAACAAAAATTGAAAAACTAATAAAAACTGCAATGAAGGTTATGGGTAAGAAAGACTACACTACCCTACAGACCACCTTTGAAAATATAGTGGTCTCCCAGGCACAGAAAATCTTGAAGGACTGTTCCCATATTTTGCACTCGGAATATAAAGTCTTACCGTCGGGGAAACGATATAGAGCTAGCATATGCAAAAGTAATCGCTATAAGTTATCCTTTATTCCGACTTCCATTGCGCTCCTAAATAAACAAACTGCTCGGTTTAAGATGGCTTGAATAACGGCCGGCATTCTGATTCATCATTCCCTTTTTGTGTGGCTAAGTGCAATTCACATCGATAATGGTTTTACTACACTCTGGTATTGGACCCTGGTATTACTGTTTGATGTATAGGGGTGGACAAAGGGATATGTGCAATGTAAAGTATATACATGTTTGTATTATGTATGGAAATGTTGTCTATATATGTTATTGGTGTTCACCGTAGCCAAATGCAGCATTGTTGCCCAAGACAAATTTCCCTCACGGGACAATAAAGTTTAACTAACTAACTAACTAACTATATAGAGTAATAATCATAATATGCTGTGCAGTTTACTACTACCACCACCACATGTACTACAACCAGTACTACTGCTACTACTACTACTACTACTACTACTACTACTACTACTAATAATAATAATAATAATAATAATAATAATAATAATAATTAGTGGTGATGCAGTTAGCATTGCTGCCTCACAGCTTCAGAATCTATGGTTCAATCATGAGCTCAGGTCACTGTGAGGAGTTTCACATGGTCTCCCTGTGTCCTTGTGGGTTTTCTTTTGATTCTCTGGATTCCTCACACCTCCCGAGAACATACTGGTAAGTAAATTGTTGACTTTAAATTGTCTCTAGGTGTGAATGTATGTGTGCGTGGTGCTTGCAATGGTTTTCCCAGGGTAGGCTCCAGGTTCACTGCAATAGTAATAATAGTAATAGTCTCACCTTATTTTTCAGTTACTCATGTTAAAGCATATTATTCAGTAACTACAAAGAAACCCACAGGACAATGTATGAGAGTAAGAAATCTGGCCCCAACAACAGACTTATTTTATTCTATGGAGTAATTATTATGGCAAAATTTTCTCACACATAAAAAATAAGGTTTGTGCACTACAATACTTATTATTGTGTTCTGTATACTGCTTATGAATACATAGAATTGTGTCATTGAAAAGGGACTCATTCAATGCATTTTACTTTGCTTTTGAAACCTTTTACTGTGAGCTTTAGTCATTTTGCTAATTCCCACCTTCTAGCTTTTCTTCCTCTATCAGACAACACCTACCATCCGGGAAGGCTTAAGGAGTAACAGGCTTCTTCTTACACATATATTTGTACCACTGCCCTAGCAACATCACAAAATAACTTAACACAATAGGAGGAAAGCTCAGAGGCATGTAGTGAATAATAGGACAGTGTCTCCATACACATCTGTAAGAAAAAAAAACAGCATCTACAATCATGACATCATACTATGTGGCCTGTTTCTAGTTTGTTTCTTGTATGCAAAAAATGTGCACTGACAACCCACAACACTAAAATTTGATGTACCAAGCAGCACAGACATATCTAATTCCAATAACATCTAAAAACACATATACATGGATATGTGGATTGATGTGTCATATCAGATAATGTCAACACATCCTATTAACATTAACAGCAAACACTCTTTCACAATATTTCTAATAAATTACTGGCTTATTAGCCAGTGAACTAACATTATTTACCAAACATTACCTCTTCATTTACTTAAAGAGATTTACACATTTGCAAAACATTTTTTTAATTCATTGTTTTTATTTATTTTATTTTTTATTTGCTTAACTGTTTTATTATTTTATACTTGTGTGACATAATATTGCATATGGAGAGATATCATTAAGTATCTGAATTGTTTTTACTGTTCAGTCATATTTTACATGTGTGAATGAAATCTGAAGTGGATATGTTTGCCACTGTAATAATTCCATACTATTTAAAAAAACAAAAAAAAAACAATCTGCAGTATAATAAGTGGCATACTGTGTTGACAGGCAACTTAGTATCATACAATGTGGTTTGGGACACAGCCAGTTTGCTCTCCTTAGACTATGTTGTACACTAGAGTGCAGCATTTCAACACCATGTGTATAGGCAAACATTTTAAAACTACTGTTTTCTCTTTTTTTAGCAGCTGAGGGCGATGTGACAGTATATCTTGATGGTTCATTGAAATGTGCAAGGTTTCTTAAAACTGGGTCATGTGTTGAAGTATTTTCTGATCGTGCTAAATAAGGTTTAACTTACTACCAGAAAGAGGTGAGAAATGTTCTTGCTTTATTTCCTCAGAGAAATGCTGTAGTTGGGTGGGTAAGGTGTATCCATTTACATTTTCATGAAGAATAAAGATTTGTTGTTACTGGTTGTACAAGGAGCTTGCTGTAAGAGCCAGCTCAAATACAAGCATCATACACATAAAACAATGTTTCACTTCCACTACAAGATTTGGTCAGTTAAATGGGTCCCATTACTTTTCAGCAAATTGCAGGGTGTTGCAGCTTACAGAACAGTAATAGTCTTTATCAGATTGGAAGAACGCCCTTGATTTATCCAATCAGAACCAAGTAAGAGTGCTGACACTTCCTCTCTATACCCATATTAAAGCTGTCTGTTTGTCCCTGCATATGAATTCAGATATGCATCGATTTAATTTACATCTATTTACAGTGTGTTGCAAGGAATCACAAGCTTGACACCTTTCTGCAGAAGCTCCTAGATAGCAAACAAAATTTAGTCATGGAAGCAGAGGCTGTGAAATTAACAGTCTCTGTATTTCTCTAAGTAAAGAGACAGCATAAGAACATCTTAGACAAGTGTTTATTAGTTTGTAAAGCATTTCTTCTACCATTTTTACACCCAGAAAATTACTTAGGGGAAATTTTGTGGGCGATTCATTTCTATTTGTTTATCTAGTTAGAAAACCATTTCAACAAACTATATGCAATTCAGTATACATGCACAGACTTTATTGCAGTGTGGAAAAGGCCACATCTTTTTGATTGTATTATGTTTGTTTCTAGGTAATACTATATGTAGTCTGGTGGTAGGCATTTAAGAAAAAATAAAATAAAATAAAAAAAAAACATAGAAAAAATAATAATTTCAATAATTTAATTAAACTGTTTGTTGTTTTATTTTTCCAACAAGGAATAGATACACAAACAACAACAAATAACTTAATTGACATTTATTTGAGAAAATGTTACACAAGGAATATTGATAAGAGAAGTTTTGATGAGGAAAACAGCTATATATAATTCTAGTAAATATAATTTCATGACAAGATGTTATGTTATAAGGGTATATAAAAAATAGCAAATGGAGAATGTAGACCAGGGGCAAAAGGAAAATATACATGCATAGTTATATTGTAAACATATAGTCGGAACTGTTTATTGAACTGAACATAAACAATCCAAAGATTGTGGAAGTCAGGCCTAATTTTTAGCAAAATTAAGGATTTGTGCCAACGAGGTAACAAATTTTTTTTTAAGTCAATAATTATAACATGGGTGATCCAAGAAGATGTATAGGGTTAGAAAGATGTGAGACATGTATTTAGCAAAGCTTTGAGTGCATCTGTTACAACTATCACATCATTAAATAGCTTTGAGACTCTAAACTTCATGAGTTGTGCCACATCATTGCTTTTGTATGGGGTTAGTCCATGTTTGTTTCAAGTAAGTAAAGAGTGTACTCTTCCAAGAGTCTTCTCGAAGAATGCCTTGGGATCTTCCTCCCCATACTATTAATTTACTTTTAACAGAATTAAGCATAGGGAACATTCTGTATTTGAGCATACATATGTTATATAGGGTGGACATTATTTTTCCCTCATTTGGTTTTTCACTGCTTATCAAGAGTGCCTGATTGCCACCGTGAGAAATAAGTTGTTCTTTTGCTCAGGGAATGCAGTTTCTTAAGCGCCCCCTGGTGTTAATTCTTTTTCACTACAGTTTTGCCCAAACAGGAGTTAGTGATTGAGGTTTTCTTTCTCTATTTGTAAAAGTATATTTCTCTATTTTTATGGAGTGGTATCGTTCTGGTTGAGATATGCATTTCCTTATGATATTATATTTTTTATTACTCGTGTATGCAAGCAAATGATAGTAAATCAGCTGGAATGCTTAGAAAATACAGCACCTAATAAAGGAGAAAACTATTGGTCTACGTGCCCTGTGATGGATTGGCACCCTGTCCAGGGTGTACACCCTCCTGTGCCCGATGCTCCCTGGGAAAGGCTCCAGGTTCCCTGTGACCCTGATAAAGGAGTAAGCGGTAGAAGATGGATGGATGGACTATGTGTCTACGCAGAGGAGCAGTCCTTACTTATAAAAGATACAATCCATAAGTAATGCACATTTTAAGTCAGACAACTTATATGTCTCTGTAATATTCAGGCCTTCTTTTCACTGAAGGGAAGATTCAATTTATTGGGTGAATAGCTTATAACTGTTGGTGGGATTTTTTAATCAAGTATACTAGTTTACATCACACTGTGTACCTGTAATATATTTGACATAAAATTTGGCTGACATTTATCATATGGGGAACCCTAAAATGTGGCACTATACTTTCTCTGTCTCCCCCTATAATGATATGTCAAGTCTAGTCAAGTATTTATTTCTTGTATCCATGTTAATGATCTCATCTCTAGGGGTCGGTGATACTGAAAATATTAGTACCATACTAAGCCCCAATTTAGATTCCATACACAAAACAATTTAGGTTGTTTCATGTATGAAGAGGGAAGATGGCAGATTCTCTGCGATGTCAATTTTAAGGAATGTTAAGCATAAATTTTTGGTATGAGTTGCTTTGTAGATTTAAAAGCTGTTGTTGAAAGTTATGCAAACCAATTTGTAATCTTCCATTAAAATGAAAGGCACTCTTCTAAACAAATTAAACTGATGAAAGTAATCTAAAAGGCATCCATAACATGCTTTTGTTCTTGTACATTTTGATTGTCACTATTCCTTGCCAACAGTTGGAAGAAACACAATTTAAGATGCTCTCTCAGTCCTTTACTTTAACCATTAATATTAGAACCATTAGCTACAGTCACACACAAATACTGCTTATTTCATGGTGTGCAATTATACAATCGTCATTATACCTTTTTTTGGCAACCTTACCCAAAAAATGGCATTAAACAAATCTCAGTATCACAACTCATTTTAAATGTTTTCATTTGCCTGATTTAACTCAGTCTTAAAAGTTTCGTTTTAAATTCGGCTTTGTTGGAAATCCTTGTTTGACCAAGGAATTACAACTCATGGAAATCTGTATCATGGAAATATATTTAAGGTCCTCAGTAATCTGAAAGAGTGTAATCTAACAAAGCAATAGTTTTAGAGATATTAGAAGCTCTTTGGCTTCCCATTATGTCACCCCACATCCCCAGCACCCTTTTCCATCCCAAAACTTGAATATTATCTGAGATTCCTGAAAAA
Source organism: Noturus placidus (assembly GCA_022414735.1). Classification (NCBI taxonomy): domain Eukaryota; kingdom Metazoa; phylum Chordata; class Actinopteri; order Siluriformes; family Ictaluridae; genus Noturus; species Noturus placidus. The sequence goes on from JAFFST010049904.1 coordinate 141,970, forward strand.
GCACACATATTATTATATAATACTATTGAGCCACACAGATAAAATGCCTCATCTTCTAGATTGGTGTGGGAAGCGAGTCTTGGACTATTGATCGCAGAGCGAGACTGTGAGATGTTGAAAATTTGAAAAAGGTCTCCAGAGAATTGAACTCTAAATCCATTCAATTTAAAACCTTTAATGGAATTTATTTGATACCTTCGAGGCTGTGTTGAAAATGTAAGGAGCCTATGACTGCTATTGCTGCAATGAGGATAAAGGCACAGAAAGTTCTTGTAAAGACTATTCATTCAACAGCTTAGCTAGTATTTATGCTGAGTGACACATCTCCTCTCTCTAATCTATGCCCCTTTGATGGGTACATACAGCTCTACTGTTGAAACATAATTATGTGTAATGAGAGGACTTCATTTCCTTGGCTCAGTAAGCTTGGCAAACTGGACTATGACAGCTGTCCTTCACACTGCAGAATAGGATTGAAATAATTTTCTTAAATGGCATTAACAGACAGAGGAGGGAGCTGAGGATAAAATCCTAATTACCTAATTGATCCTAGACCCAATATTTTGTAGAACCACTTCCTACTGTAGGAATACATGAAATTCATGCTAAATCCCTCGTGGGATTTGGCCAGACCATTAGTATTTTGCCGTAATATCTGTATATTCTCCAGCGTGATGTCAATAAGACACCTTAGAGCAGTTTCCTGGGTGTGTACTTTACACATCCGTGTTTAAAGTACCAGCAACTTAAATGCTGTCTTTGTTAAACAAAGAAACAACAAGGAAGGAAGTTGGGAGGAAGATGGTAGGATTGGAAGTCATGATAATATTTCTCCATCAGTGACAAGGTGACAGGATCCAAAAAGCTATAAATATGGCCATTGCCTTATGACTATTTTTTGGTAAGGATATTGTTATTTTGGTAGTTTTCCAAGTTTGAAATAAATAAAAGCACTTTCTGCCAAAAGCATTGCCTTTTTATTAAAAATGAGACATATTGCTTTAAGCATTAAAATATTTAAAGCATCTGATTACATACGTTTTTATAATATTAAATTAATTAAAATACTCAAAAACTGATAAAGACTCATGTCAGGAAAACAGGAAGGCTTCGCCAAAATGAGGCCAGCAACATGGTCCATTGACAAACCTAAAAGAGAGCTTATCACTTTTGACTGGATAAGGCGGTGATAGTTAAGTGTGCATTAACACAATGCCCTATGTAGATGAAACTTTTCTTGTCATATATTGGCTCTGTACTATTTCTATAGACACCTGGATTTAAAAAAATATATATATTTAGACTATTCAAGAGCAGTCAGCTCAAGAAGTGGCAAAACTAGAATGATGCTCAGGTAATACATGGTTTGGGATTTCAAAAAAGTCCAGCATTCTGTTTTCTGTTTAAGTCTTTTTTATCTGTTCATATGAGTGCTGTTGCTTTTTTTTTTTTATCAGTCCTTGCCAAAGCTTGACTATACCTGTATTCAGTGTCCTTTCAGATCATGCCCCTTTCTGATGATGAGTAATTTGATTATGAGTAATTTATACATTGCCATCCCCTTTTGTCAGATTATAGGAATGAAATTAAAGTTATAAGAACTGTATTTTGTGACATCGTAACATTCTGTGTCCAACATAATAACAATTCTTTGATGTACAGAGCAAATTCAGATGGATCGTTTAGTTCATTAAAATTGTGTAATAATGGATTCTGCAGAACAGACCCTGAAGTAGCAGAGAGGTGGAACAGAGCACAGATGGTCTGTTCTGGGTTGGCTGATGCTCTAGTAAAATAAAGTGTGTGTGTGTGTGTGTGTGTGTGTGTGTGTGTGTGTGTTGTTTAATAAACTGATAGATAGCATGGGCATTGTATTTGACTTTTAATGACATTTAACTGCTTCCTGTGGATGAACGCTATGATATATTTTAAATTGGGAAATATGTGCAAAGGAGAATGAAGACAATGACATTATGGAAAGTCCAAATCCAAATGAGTTTTCCTCAGAATCAGAATCAGAAAAGGGTTTAATTGCCCAGTGCAGTTCTTAGCACATACAAGGAATTTGTTGTGGTGTTGTTGGTGCACGTCACACATTTACTAAATGGAATAATATTTACACAGTATGTATAAATTACAAAATAAGATAGGCATAAATAGACTTAGACTAAAGTGTCCGTAGTGTATGAATGTGTGTGAGTGTGTATGTGATTGTGCCCTGCGATGGACTGGAACCCTATCCAGGGTGTACCCCGCCTTGTGCCCGATGCTCCCTGGGATAGGGTCCAGGTTCCCCCGTGACCCTGAAAAGGAGTAAGCGCTTGAAGATGGATGGATGGATAAATAGACTTAGAAAAGAAGGAACAGTGGCATGAAAGTCAATGACTGGAATGTGGACAGAGTTCGAGTGGTTTCCGGTGACTCAAATATAAAATGTCCGGGGTGAGAGGGGTCGGCCACAATCTTTTCAGCACGCTTCAAACTCCTGGTGACATACAGGTTTTGGAGCGACGCATATTGCAGCCAATCACCTTTTCTGCGGACCCAATGACACGCTGCAGCCTGCCCTTGTCATCGACAGTGCTAGCAGCATACCAAATGGTGATGGAGGCTGTGAGGATGGACTCAATGATGGCTGTATAGAAGTGCATCATCATTGTCTTCGGCAGATTGAATTTCTTCAACTGCCACAGGAAGTACATCCTCTGTTGTGCTTTCTTGATGAGGACACTGATGTTCAGCTCCCACTTAAGATCTTGGGAGATGATCGTGCCCAAGTAGCGGAAAGACTCCACAATGTTGATTGTGGAGCCACAGAGGGTAATGTGGGCCAATGGCGGTGAGGTACTCCTAAAGTCCACTACCATCTCCACTGTTTTAGAAGCGTTGAGCTGTAAACTGTTCTGAGTACACCAGGTAACAAGATGGTCAGCCTCCCACCTATACATCGGACTCGTCTCCATTGGAGACGAGTCCGATAAGGGTGATGTCATCCGCAAACTTCAGGAGCTTGACAAACTGGTGACTGGATCTGCAACTGTTAGTGTACAGGGAGAAGAGCATGGGGGAAAGAACACAGCCCTGAGGGGATCCAGTGCTAATGGTTAGAGAGTCAGAGATGTGTTTCCCAAGCTTCACATGCTGCTTCCTGTCAGACAGAAAGTCAGTGATCCACCTGCAGGTGGAGGTAGGCACGCCTAGCTGGGTGAGATTCTCATGAAGCAGAGCCGGGATGATGGTGTTGAAGGCAGAGCTGAAGTCCACAAACAGTATCCTGACATATGTTCCTGCGGAGTCCAGGTGCCGGAGGATGTAGTGGAGGGCCAAGTTAACTTCATCGTCTACAGACCTATTGGCTCTGTAGGCAAATTGCAGCGGATCCAGGAGGGGGTCAGTGAAGGCTTAAAGGTGTGAAAGCACAAGGCGCTTAAAGGACTTCATGACCACAGAGGTCAGGGCGACAGGTCTATAGTTATTAAGTCCTGCAGTCCTTGGCTTCTTAGGGACAGGGATAATGGTTGAGGTCTTGAAACAGGATGGCACATGGAATGTCTCCAGTGATGTGTTAAAAATGTCTGAGAACACTGGAGACAGCTGATCAGCACAGTGCTTCAAGCTAGATGGGGAGACAGCATCCGTTCCAGCAGCTTTACAGGGATTTATTCTTTTAAAAAGTCTGTTAACATCCCTCTCGTGGATAAAAGAGCCGTCACTGGGATGGTTGAATAGGAGGAGGTGATGTGCTGTGGCTGTAGGGAGGTGTCGTGGGGGATGGTGTCGTGGAGGATGGTGTCAGGACTGTTCTTTTGTCTTTCAAAACGACAGTAGAACTTGTTCAGGTCGTTGGCTAGGTGTCGGTCATTGAAGGAGTGGGGGGGTTTAGACACATGGTTGGTGATCTGTCTAAGTCCTTTTCAGACAGTCGCAAAGTCGTTAGCTGAGAACTGGTGTTGGAGCTTCTCTGAGTACCGTCGTTTAGCCTCCTTCACTGCCTTGCTAAACTTGTATTTCGACTCCTTGAATCTGTCTTTGTCCCCACTCCTGAATGCTTTTTCCTTGGCCAGTCTCAACCTTCTGAGTTTGGCTGTAAACCAGGGTTTGTCATTGTTGTAACTCACTCTGCTGCTTGATGGAACACAGCAATCCTCACAGAAGCTGATATATGATGTCACAGCCTCTGTGTACTCATCCAGATTGTTGGTAGCAGACCTGAACACATCCCAGTCAGTACAGTCCAAACACATCTATAGATCCTCCACAGCCTCACTGGTCCACCTCCTTGATGTCCTCACTACAAGTTTGCAGAGCTTTACATTTACATTAAATTTATTCATTTAGCAGACGCTTTTATCCAAAGCGACTTACAAATGAGAGCACACTCACACACCAATGGTAGCAGAGCTGCCATGCAAGGTGCTAGCTTGCCATCGGGGGCAACTTAGGGTTCAGTGTCTTGCCCAAGGACACTTCGGCATGGGATCACCCGGGCCGGGATTCGAACCACCAACGTACGATTAGGGGATTAGTGGACAACCCGCTCTACCGACTGAGCCACAGCCGCCCTTTCATTTCTGCCTGTAGGCGGGGATCAGGTGGACCATGACGTGGTCAGAGAGTCCCAGTGCAGCACGGGGGACAGCGTGATAAGAATCCCTGACTGTAGTGTAGCAGTGATCCAGAATGTTCTCCCCTCTGGTCAGGCATTTAATATGCTGTCTGTATTTTGGTAAATCCTGAATGAGGTTCCCTTTATTAAAATCACCAATGACAATAACTAGGGAGTCCGGATTGGTTCGCTCCACACACAGTATCTGGTCGGCAAGCATGTGATGCGATTCCTGCATGTTGGCCTGCGGTGAGATGTAAACACCGACCAGAATGAATGAAGCGAACTCACGGGGTAAATAAAAAGGCTTACAGTTTATAATGAAATATTCCAGGTTAGGAGAACAGTGCTGCCTCCTGCCCTTCTTTCAGAATTGGGCATCCCTTACACCCCTAGTCCTGCCACTCTTATGCTTACAGTCATGGCCAAAAGTTTGCGATCACTAGGGCGGCTGTGGCTCAGTCAGTAGACTAATCGTAGGGTTGGCGGTTTGATTCCCGGCCCGGATGACTCCACATGCCGAAGTGTCCTTGGGCAAGACACTGAACCCTAAGTTGCCCCTGATGGCAAGCTAGCACCTTGCATGGCAGCTCTGCTACCATTGGTGTGTGAGTGTGTGTGTGAATGGGTGAATAAGACACAGCGCTATGGATAAAAGCGCTATATATAAGTGCGCCATTTACCACTTTTCATATATAATATATAGTATAGTGATCACAAACTGTTGGCCATGACTGTAAACTGTGAAATTCCTACTGTCTAACTCAGAAACGGAACAAAATGATGCAAAAAGTTTTATAGCACTTTATTCCACATATGTTTTTAATATAAATAATACTTAAATGGAAAGGAGATTAGACATAAAGCTGTTGCAGAGTCTGCTGGTGGTGGCACGGATGCTCCTGTACCTTCAGCCAGATGGCAGGAGGGTGAAGAGTCCATGAGAGGGGTCATCCAAAGTACTGGTGGCTTTGCGAATGCAGCCGTTGTTGAATGAGGTGTCAATGGTGGGTAGAGAGATGCCGATGATCTTTTCAGCTGTTTTCACAATTCGCTGTTGGAGGCTGTGCAGTTCCCGTACCACATGGCGAGACAGCTGGTCAGGATTCCCTCTACGTCCCTTTGTAGAAGGAAGTGGAGGCAGTGCTGGGCCTTTTTGGCCAATTAAGTGGTGTTAAGGGTCCAGGAGAGGTCCTCAGTCATGTGGCAGAAAAACTAGTTCATGTTTTTGTTACCTCTAGATTGGACTACTGAAACACCTTGCACTCCAGATATTCTACTAGTTAAGATATTCTGTATTCTGGGCCCAAGTTAGCCCAGAATACAGCAGCCTTAGTAAAATATCTTTACGAAAAAAAGAAGATTTGATTTTAAAATATGATTAATGACATATAAAGCACTTAATGGTCTTGCACCACAGTAGCTAAACAAATCTTTGGTCTATTATGATTCGCCTTGCCTGCTTTGATCAAAAGGTGCAGGCTCTATATTAGTACCTCGAATAATGAAGACTACTACAGGATGCACAGCCTCTTCTTGCACAGCTCTCCAGTTATGGAACAGCCTTCCAATTACTGTTCATAACTCAGACACAGTCTCACTCTTTAAAATCTAGGCTGAAAATCCAATTGCTGAGTCAAGCTTTTTGTTAATAGCTTTTTCTTAGGTAAAGGCACAGATCTGGATGGTTCATGATCATAGAGAGCTTTGGTAAACTGGGATGTAACCCCCCCTGACTCTCCTGTTCTCATTCACGCTTGTTGATGGTGGCCATATGCTTTATGTCCCAGGGCACCCTTATGCCTGTGTTACCTTCTGTTACCTTTTTGTTATGCTGTCATAGCTAGTCCTGCCAGAGTGCCTGCTTGCACTTTGTGCAATAGGCCTCATTTATCAATAATTTAGTAAAATTGTGTGTACATGTTTGCATCTATCTCTATCTATCACCGATTAGTCGAGACCGACCTCCGGTCACATTATGCATCATCACTCTCCACGTATTTCATCGACGCGATCCACAAAGCATATCGGCAGAAGTAGTGGGGTAGTTTGCCATTGCTTTCCCCAACATGTTTGCATAAGCCAAACCAAACAAAAAATCTCTGGCGGATTTACAAATGTAAATCAAAGTTTCAGAAATGTTTCAGAAATGCTTATTTTCTTTGTACTCACATGTATATGTTGCTCACCTGTAACATGCAAAGCACGTTTGCCACACAGCTCATATGCATTTAGTGCCACCCACAAAACTACATAAATAAACTACATAAATGCAGCAAAAACTACATAATTGGCTGGAAACATGAAATGACTCCTGAATGGTAAAAGAAAAGGCAGTAAGGTAGAAGTCAAGATATGGAGGTTGAGACGGATGCAAGTGCAGATTTTTAAAGTTTAATAAAAAACCAAACACACACCCATTCATACACTACGGACACTTTAGACACGCCAATCAGCCTACCATGCATGTCTTTGGACTGGGGGAGGAAACCGGAGTAAGCGGTTGAAGATGGATGGATGGATGGATGGATGGATGAAAAAACCAAACAAAATACAAAAAGACACTATGACATGGGGGCAAAACACTGTGGCAAAGACTAAACAAAAACCAAAGAACAAAACACAGAAATAGAGATAAAGGCAAAGAAAGACAAACGTGAGACAAAGAGTGCAGCGTGAACTGTGATTCAGGTGCGTTGGTCATGTGACTGTGATGTAGTGGCTGCTGGGTACTGTAGTTCAGAGTTCCTTCTCTATTTATGTCACATGGAAGATATTTTGACTCAATTCTGTGCCAGTAAAAATACTTAGCAGTGTAATAGCACCTGAAGAATGTATAAAAGTATGAATGTATTAATATAAAATTTCTCTATGGTATTCTTAGTCCATGACCTAGTATGGACTAGTATGAGGACTAGTATAAGCATATGCAGTAATATAAGTGGCTCTGGATAAGGGCATTGTCATGGAATGGTACCAATGGTATTCCATTGTTATGGAAACCAAGAAAAGGGTGAGCATAAGAACCATAAATATGAACTACAGATACAAGGCAAGAATTATACATCTAGAAGCGACAGCATGGCACACATGGAACAATGACAACAACAGCAAAAGCTTGACAAAATGTCCTACACAAGACAGGACTCGTATACAAGTGCTCATTACCCCACAATGTCATTCAGATGCAAACAGTAATGTGTAACGATGAGTTCAGTGTTGTGCAGTGGTATTGTAGTTCTGCACCTTTGGCACTACCTGGCAGGCATTGTCACAATCTCGCCAGCAGAGGGCGCTGTGGCGACAACGTGCACGAGCAGCTTGAGAGCGCGAGCTGGGGATGTGCAAGGACACTACGACTGTGTCAAGCATGAGTGTAACCACGCACTCTTTGGGGGGGCTGTTGAGGAAATACCAATCTGCCACCCCCCCCAGTTTACAGGAGAAAATATTTTTCTATATGTTCCGCTTTAATTTTCCCTGCCAACGGATCTGTCTTTTCTTCATCTATTCTATTTATTTTATTTATCTTATTTATTTATGTATATTCTTTTTTAATATATTCACGTTTGTTAAGGAAAATCGATGTGT
>JAFFST010049907.1:37527-45027 GCA_022414735.1 Noturus placidus
GAACCACCAACCCTACGATTAGTGGATTAGTGGACAACCCGCTCTACCGACTGAGCCACAGCCTCCCATGCCAATTTTAAACATTAACGGGGCAAGAGAACACGAAACGCATGTAAAGTGATATTAAAGCAGAAGTGTATTGATGTAGCGATGTTGCAAGAAACACATAGTAATGTCAACAATGCTGCTAACTGGATGAAGGAATTGGGGTGGGCTGGCAATTTTAACTCATAACACATCGATTAGTGGTGGGGTTGCCTTACTGTTTGCTCGTAATTTTACTCCCAGTTCTTATACTGTAGAAGAGGTTTTAAATGGGAGGCTTTTAACTGTAAGAGCTTTTTATGAGAATGAGAGTCCTGTCTTTATTTGTGTGTATGCTCCCACCAGTGCAGTGGAGAGAATGGTTTTAAAAAAAAATAAACTAGACAATGTCATTGCTGACTGCAAGACTGCCGATATTTTAATTCTGGGTGGGGCTTTTAACTGCACAACAGATAATTTGGACAGGAACCATACAGAACCTCATGTAGCCTCCTGTAAACACCTGTGGGAGATGATGGAGGCTCACAAACTTTAAATAAAAAACAGAGACCGTACACGTGGGCCCTCTCTATAGATAACGCACCCTCTATGGCAAGACTGGGTCGCTTTTATGGTTTTAAACATCAGCTGACACTTTTTACAAAATGTTTTATTGTTTCGGTAGAACTCTCTGATCACAGCATGGTGCAGTGTATCGTCAGTAAAAAGAATGTAAAGCCAAAGAGTGCTTACTGGCATTTTAACACTGCACTTTTAGAGGATATTCATTTTAGAGAATCTTTGACTTATTTCTGGAATGTTTTTTTAAATTCGGAGAAGATGGCTTTTAGTTTTGTACTACAGTGGTGGGATGTGGCTAAAGCTCAAATTAAAGCATTTTGTCAGCAGTGCACTCTTAATGTTGCGCACGGTGGCTTAGTGGTTAGCACATTCGCCTCACACCTCCAGGGTCCGGGGCTCGAGTCCCGCCGGGGTCAAGTGTGTGTGGAGTTTGTATGTTCTCCCTGTGCGTCAGGGTTCTCTCTGGGTACTCCGGTTTCCTCCCCCAGTCCAAAGACATGCATGTTTGGCTGATTGGCGTGTCTGAAGTGTCTGAAGTGTATGGATGTGTGTGTGAGTGTGTATGTGATTGTGCCCTGCGATGGACTGGCACCCTGTCCAGGGTGTACCCCGCCTTGTGCCCGATGCTCCCTGGGATAGGCTCCAGGTTCCCCCGTGACCCTGAAAAGGAGTAAGCAGTAGAGGATGGATGCATGGACACTCTTAATGTCACAAGAGACATCTGAAAGCCCTGGAGACTAGAATAGTGGACCTCCAGTGTTTGGAGACCACAGGAGATAGAGGGCAGATTGAAGTAAACGACCTGTTGGGCATTACAGCACAGAGGTCCACTCATGCTTTAAAAGCATGAATGAGATGGATGCTCCTTCTAAGTTCTTTTTTTTGTACTAGAGCAGAAGAATGGACAGAAAAGGTTCATACATGTGAACAGAATCAGGGGATCCCACTGAAGATCCCACTGAAATTCGCAAGCAGACAGTTCGCTTCTACTCGAAGCTCTACAACAGTGAGCAGTCAGGGACACAGACAGTAGAGGAGAGCTTCTAATCTGATCGATTTGAAAAGAGTTTAGAAGTATGAGAGACTTGGAGATGTTGAAGGCAGTGTGGTGTTGTGAGGAGGCTCTGTGTTCTGTAGTGGAGGGAGAACTTTGTTTTACACCAGCATTAGGCTGATAATGTTCATAACAACTATTTGTTGTTATATTTATTCATTTAGTCGACGCTTTTATCCAAAGCGACTTACAAATGAGACACACTCACACACCAATGGTAGCAGAGCTGCATGCAAGGTGCTAGCTTGCCATCGGGGGCAACTTAGGGTTCAGTGTCTTGCCCAAGGACACTTCGGCATGGGATCACCCGGGCCGGGATTCCAACCACCAACCCTACGATTAGTGGATTAGTGGACAACCCGCTCTACCAACTGAGCCACAGCCGCCCTGACTTATTTATTTATTTAATTTATTTATGTTTTTTTAATGCTCATTCTCTTCTCTGTCTCTCTCTGTCTTTCACTCTGTCTCCCTCTCCCTGTCTCTCTCTGTATCTCTCTCTCTCTCTCTGTGTCTCTCTCTTTCTGTATCTCTCTCTCTCTCTCTCTATCTCTGTCTCTCTCTGTCTCTCTCTCTCTCTCTCTGTTTCTCTCTCTCTCTCTCTCTCTCTCTGTATATATATATATCCCTGTCTCTCTCTCTCTCTCCCTCTCTCTATCTCTGTATTGCTGTCTCTCTCTCTCTTTGTCGCTCTCTCTCTCTCTGTCTCTCTCTGTATCGCTGTCTCTCTCTCTGTCTCTCTCTCTGTATCGCTGTTTCTCTCTCTGTCTCTCTCTGTATCGCTGTCTCTCTCTCTCTGTCTCTCTCTCTGTCTCTCTCTCTGTCTTCCAACACTGAAACATTTTTTGCTGTTAAATAACACCAATATACATGACACATTAGCATCAGAAAATAACATTTAAACTCATACTTGTTCTCGTATTCTTCCATAAATCGACCGGTTGAAGAGTGAAATAGGAAGTGAGGACAGGTTTATTCGTCCACTCTGTCTCTCTGTGTTCTCTCCTCAGCCCGAGCGTGATTTAGATCCCAGTGACTCGGACCTTATTAAGCAGTGAGTAATTAGCAAGTCTACACTGTGTCAATGTGTGTGTGTGTGTGTGTGTGTGTGTGTGTGTGTGTGTGTGTGTGTGTATGTGGTGTTAGAGACGGTCATAAAGGAAGACACACTCCTCTGTTAAAGCTGCGAGACAAAAGACGAAAAACACAGCAGCTGTTAAATTAACGGTGAGAGTGGTGTTGTGTTTGATATGAATAAAGTAATACTATAACACACAACACTCTCCTGATTATCGCTGCTTTCGCCTGTTGTTATTGTCATACACGTTAACGCTGTCTTAATAAAAGAAAAAAACTCGTAGCTTTCAGGAAATCAGCCAGTTGATGAACCAACCACTAAGCAAACCTGGAACGCATTGTAGGAATGTCATAACACCTTAATCTGAATGTTTCTCCGGTGACCATTACAGCTAGCTCCGTCCCCTCTCTCTGCAACTTTATTAATACATGCCAGCACAGCTAGCTGTATTCGATGGCCTGCTTTCTGACTTTCATTGCTCACACTCTCAACACACACATTGTGATTGAGATTTGTTCAAAATAACCATCAGAAAAATCATTATGAATAGTCATACGCTGCGTCCAATCAGCACTGAGCTGCACTGTGATGTTCGATAAGGACCGCCCCTTTCTGTTTCTGACAGGATTCGGAAGTTCTATAGGCTGTTCTCTGGTTGTTTCCTCTGGAATCGTTTTGACAAACGATTCGGATCAAAATTCGCCCTTCGATGATTTTAGACTCAAAATGAAACTGAAATGATGAAAATAAAAAGAAGTAAAGAAGTAATACAAGATCCATCCATTCATCCATCCATCCATTTTCTGCCCCGCATATCCTACACAGGGTCACGGGGAGCCTGGAGCCTATCCCAGGGGACCTGGAGCATGAAGCTGGGGACACTCTGGACCAGGTGCCAGCCCATTGTAGGGCACAATCACGCACACATTTACACACTACAGTCAATTTACAGAGCGTGTCTGTGGACTGGGGTCGGGGGGGGAGTACCCAGAGGAAACCCCCGAAGCACGGGGAGAACATGCAAACTCTTCACACACAAGGCGGAGACGGGATTCGAACCCTTAACCCTGGAGGTGTGAGGTAAACAACAAGTCTTTTTTTGTAACCGATTTGATACTGCGTGACAAGGTTATAGACAGAGATGTTTGGGTGGCGTGTCATTCCCACGTTGTCCCTCACCAGTGTTATAAACACTTCCTGTGTAATGTCCTCTTGTCCTGACTTACAGAAGTCCATTTACTACTGTTTTGTTCTCTCGTGAGCAGATATCTGGTTATAGTCATCTGACTAAGATGATGTGCTCTTCATAAAGTGGTAGCTTCTGTTCAGCCTTCGAACAAGACCCTTAATCCTCAACGCCTCAGTTGCAAGTCACGCTGGATAAAAGTATCACCTAAATGAAGTAAATATAATCGTTTATGTTCATGTTTCGTTTGGTTACTGAGGTTAATGTTAGGGTTAGATTTAGGTGTAGCAATAATTAATTAGTTAGTTAATTAGGTGTGGCATAAATTAATTCATTAGGAAGGCATGTGTGTGTGTGTGTGTGTGTGTGTGTGTGTGTGTGTGTGTGTGTGTGTAGCCTGTGTTTGCTGTGTGAGGCCCTAACACACTGACACACTAGAATATTGAAAAGCTTTTGTCTTGTCTAGTTAAACATGCACTGATATTACACAGACTGTGAACCAGTCCCCCCACAGAGAGAGAGAGAGAGAGAGAGTGAGAGAGAGAGAGAGAGAGAGAGAGAGAGAGAGAGAGAGAGAGAGAGAGTGAGAGAGAGAGAGAGAGAGTGCGGAATCCCAGCTTTCATTATTAATGCCAACAGAACAGATACTCAAAAGCGTGAAATTAAAACCATACATTACACCTCACACACTTTCTGCACAAATATGTATAAATAATATATTTCATGTGCAGTTTCTAATTGATTAGACATCAGATTGGAATAACAAATGAACGGACAAGTTACAGTGTGTATATTATATTCCAAATGGCTTCCTCTTCATGATATGTGCTCACTACAGAGGGTGTTTATGTAAATTCTGTACTGTACACTGTGCTGTCCAGACGTCTGAGTCTACGCTGCAAATCATTTCAAACTGGAAACAACTAGAATATTTGTAGATTTTTGAAACATTTAAAACAAAGCAAGGAAATGTTCAGTATCTTGAATATGAAATATTTTCAATCCGGCACTATTTCTAGATGTCAAGAAATGTGAGGTGTAACCAAACGGGCGTACACAAGGCTAAACAACAATCAAACGACGAGGTCAAGAACAGGATCAAAACTATGAGACGTGAAACTATGAGCCAAAGGCTTGTTACACGGAAAACTCACGCAATACTTCGCGCCGAACAATGAGACACGAGGGGTTTAAAGGACAAATGTAATTAAGGCTGAACACAAAACAGCTGAGACTAATGATGACACATAAAGGAATAACCGAGCACAATACAGGGGTGGATACAGGACAGAAATCATAACAGATGCACATGTTAAAAGTAAACAAAGTCAATGTCATGGAAACCCGGAAACGCCTGAGAGCTTCGGAGCGCGCTGCGTGGTACAGCGCTAGTGCGAGGGGAAATCGTGACACACAGAATGCAAAATAGAAACATTTTTCAACCGTGGTGTAAGATTTTGGACCTTACTATACACCCGATAGAGAACCAGTTGAGATTCAGGACAAAAAATTTGTTACATGTCATATCACTCATACAAAAATTACTAAAAAACAAACAAAACATCATCAATTACATCAATGTATTCAGAGCCCTTTTACTACAATTGTCAACTACATGGTGGTTTAGTGGTTATCATGTTTTCCTCGGACCTCCAGGGACCTCAGTGGGTTTCAATCCTGCCTCCGCCCTGTATGCGTGGGGCTTGCATGTTCTCCCCGTGTTTCAGTGGTTTCCTCAGGGTACTCCGGTATCCTCCCCCAGTCCAATGACATGCGTTGTAGCCTGATTGGCATCTCTAAAATGTCCGCTGTGTGTGATGGGTTGGCACCCCGTCCAGGGTGTCCCCCGCCTTGTGCCCCAAGTTCCCTGGGGTTGGCTCCAGGCTTACCGTGACCCTGTGTAGGATAGGCGCTATGGAAAATAGATGGATGGTGACTTAAATAAGAGCACAGCATTTAAACGGTCATTACGGAATACAAGAAGAGACAGAAGAGCCTGTGCCGATAGAATCCCTCAGGTTGTGATCCCTCACTTGGAAAAGCAACTCCAACAGATTCCAGGAAATGACATCATCAATCTCAGTGCAGAAAAGTGCAATCACAAGCAAACGGATAAATATTTCCAGCTGGTCTCTGGCAGTTGAAGCAAGCATTTACGAATTGGTGAGTCCTATAGTTACGTTGATATTTATGCTGAGAAAGTTATGTGTATTCAAAGCCGATTTTCTGTGTGCACCGTTCAGATCGTTCATATCACCTGCGTCTAGTTCATGCCTTCGAGGATGCTGGAATTTTCCTCAGCAAGCACTGTAGTCCAAGATTATTGCCTGACACACTGTACGAGGTGATCTGAGTAAAATATTTAGCAAATCCTCAGGGGCGGAGCAAAGGTTTTATCTTTGAAGGAGAGGGGCCCCCTTATTATTAATATCTTGTTGTATAATAAAAAAAAATAAAGACAGTAAATGTAACCTCAAATATGAATGGACACACACGTAGCTATTCAACAGTCTGGATCGGCAACCCAAAACAATGTAGGCTAGGCTTAGGCATCGTGTTCAGCAATCTTTCAAATCGCATAGTACACAAACGGTCACAAATGGTCAGTATCAGGGGTTTATTGTTTACAAAAACAATACATTTGATTTAGTAATAGCAATAAAGGCACTCAGCAATGATTAGGCCTACATTAGGCGGCTGTGGATCAGGTGGTAGAGCGGGTTGTCCACTAATCGTAGGTTTGGTGGTTCGATTCCCGGACCACGTGACTCCACATACCGAAGTTTACTTGGGCGAGACACTGAACCCCAATTTGCCCCCGATGGCAAGTTAGCACCTTGCATTGCAGCTCTGCTCCCATTGGTGTGTGAGTGTGTGTGTGAATGGGTGAATGAGATACAGTATAAAGCGCTTTGGATAAAAGTGCTATATAAGTGCGCCATTTACCTTTTACATTAGACCAAAACACAACAGTGCAGTATTACCAACTACAAACAAACAGAGAACTTACAAACCCTAAGGTTACACACTACACAACAAACGTCATTTAGCTGTTTAAGGCTTCATGTTGCTCAACTTTTCTTTGGCAAGTCTGGCGACTACCTTGTCCTTGTCCTTGTCAATGACAATTTCCCTTTCATGACAGAGCAGTGCTAAATTTGACTCACCCGTGCTTGACCGCAAGTAACTTTTGGTGGCTGAAAGTCCTCTCTCTGCCTGTTCCTGTTTTAAAAGGAAAAGATGTGCACGGCTTCGTGGTTAGCACGTTCCCCTCACACCTCCAGGGACGGGGGTTCCCAGGGTCACCTCCAGGGTCCGACTTTGGCCATGTGTGTGTGGAGCTTGCATGTTCTCCCCGTGCATCGGGGGTTTCCTCCGGGTACTCCGGTTTCCTCCCCCAGTCCAAAGACATGCATGGTAGGCTGATTGGTGTGTCTAAAGTGTCCGTAGTGTATAAATGGGTGTGTGAGTGTGTATGTGATTGTGCCCTGCGATAGATGTCCAGGGTGTACCCCGCCTCGTGCCCCATGCTCCCTGGGATAGACTCCAGGTTCCCCGTGACCCTGATAAAGGAGT
>JAFFST010049909.1:27265-46804 GCA_022414735.1 Noturus placidus
AAAGTCTTATATATATATATATATATATATATATGAGGGTTTGTGTGTGTGTGTATATATACACACACACGTGTGTGTGTGTATATATATATATATATATAAAAAATATGAGGGTTTGTGTGTGTGTATATATACACACGTGTGTATATAGTGTGTGTGTGTATATATAATGTGTATATATAATGTGTGTGTGTGTGTGTGTGTGTGTGTGTGTATATATATATTAGTGTGTGTATGCATGCTCTAAAAATACCAGTAAAATGGTGGTATTGCTATTGGAGGGGACGATAAATAATGTTATCTTTTTAAAAATAACACTTTTATTTAAGTGAAAAAAATAAACACTGAAAGGAAAACATTTTTATTTTTAAGAATTTAGCACGTTTGCCTCGCACTTACGGGGTTGGGGTTTCAAATCCCGCCTCCGCCCTGTGTGGGTGGAGCTTGCATGTTCTCCCCATCCTTCAGGGTGTCCCCCAGGTACTCTGGTTTCTTCCTCCAGTCCAAAGACATGCGTTGTATGCTGACTGGCATTTCCATTCAGTCCGTAGTGTGCGATTGGCACCCCGTCCAGGGTGTCTAACCCTGAGTGCCCAGAGTTCCCTGGGGTAGGCTCCACTCGACCCGCGAACCTGTGTAAGGATAAGAGGGTACGGGTAAACGGATGGATGGCTGTCATGACATCTCAGAAAAGTGTACGTTGATATGACCTCTACCATCTCTTCTCCCATCTCTAGTCCACGTTACCGAGGAGTGACCACGTTGATATTTAATGGTCCACGGTGCCAGATGTCTTCTAGTAATTGCTCATGTCTAATCTGCGATGTTATACTTTCCTTCCTGCATCAGCTGCTCCGAGTCAGATTGGACTGTTTAATCTTAACCTGTTCATGATTTCCCATGCTGGGCTCCATTCTGCCTCGACGTTATCAGGACACCTGAAGGTTAAAAAAGAAAACCTTTCCAAAACCGCTGAACTCCAGACTGACGTGTCCTCGTAGCGAATTACGGCCAGGTACCTCGGTTTTGAGAGGAACGGGCATCTGAGGGTTAAAAGTAATGCAAGTTTAGTGAGCCTCAGCGTTATCGATGTGAAGTGCAGCGCGTCAATAATGCATTATGGGAAATCCGGATTAATGATCCGGTCGTATCCCTGTGGGCTGTTACTTCATAGGTTGTCACGTGCGCTGTGTTTCTCACAGTCTCGGTCATTTCAGAGTGTACTCATGTACTCCCATAATGCACTGTGATACAGGTCTGTGTGTTGTTCATGTATACATGTGTGCGTAACGCGCTGAGCTGAAATACCGTGCATGGTGTTTGCAGCCTTTTTGGCAAATCTTAGTGTTCTCACTTCAAACACTGACACAGTTTTAATCACTTGGACTGGGTATCTGCGTCTTTCCTTCTAGGCGTTTTCTCAACTTCCCCAGCGGGTTGTTGTATAAAAACCCAAAAATGTAGTCACCTTCACTTCCTTTTTTTGTGGTAAGAAAAAGTGTCTGTTTCAGCGAGAAAACCAGGCTGATGGGCATAAAGACCGTGTACCATTTCCTGTCCTATAGGACCTCATAGGAAAGTTGGGTAGCTGTGCAGTGGGAGGCTAATGTCTCTCTCTCTGTCTCTGTGTGTCTCTGTGTGTCTCTCTCTCTGTCTCTGTGTGTCTCTGTCTCTGTGTGTCTCTGTCTCTGTGTCTCTCTGTCTCTGTGTGTCGCTCTCTCTGTCTCTGTGTGTCGCTCTCTCTGTCTCTGTGTGTCGCTCTCTCTGTCTCTGTAATGAAATGGAAAAGTCAACAGGACCCATGAGGAAATAATTGCTATGAGCTAATAATTAATGCCTTGTCCCACCATCACTGGTGACTGTAGCGCGTCAGATTTCCACATTGAGAAAAATCTTCCAGTAGTGCAGCACGTCTGCTATCGGAAGCACGAGATCAAAGGCCTCGGCATGTTTAATGGTAAGGCGGTGGCGGCGAAACCTTTGTCGCGTAGAGCACGCTTCGGCGGCGAGACAGTCGAAGTGTCGTCTCGTCCGTGGAGGCCAACTGAGCATCAGTAAGTGAGGCCTTGATATGTTGCCCTTTTATAGGGTGCCATTACTTTTGTCCTGATTGTTGCTGTGAAATGGCTTTAGTTGCACAAATCCGTTGGTGTAGCATTATGTATGATGATGCACTAGGCACGTGAGTGGAACGTGTAGGAGGTAAATATATTCATTTATTTATTTATTTTCTCTTCCATCGGTGCCACATTATGGGAAATAAATCCTGCATCATCCTTCTTTAGATCATATTTTCTCTAGAGGCTTCAGAGTGGGACTTTTTGTTTTTAAATATATATTTTTTGTGCACACACACGCACACACTCTAGTAGGCATCAGGTACTTTTCCCACGTTGTTACCTAATGACTCAGAAACCTGTTGTCAACTTTCTATCCACTTGTTTTTATAGATCCATCTGTTAACTAATCCGTTTAGCTCCACCCCCTGTGTGTGTGTGTGCACATCTTGATGTACTGTATAGTGTTTTATATTCCATCAAGTGTGTGTATATAAAGTGTGACTCTAGCTAAGCTATAAAACGTACTCCAGTAAAAGTGAGGGAGACATGCTAACCGTTTCCTGCTAATTGAATGTTAGCTGTTGGAAATGTTTGCTGAGGGGAAAAAAGTGGTGTGTGTGTGTGTCCTCCTGATTTAAGTTTTCTATACAAGCTAGTTGTGGTAATGTTGTTGTTTTGGAAAACTAATATTTGCTCGGTGGATAAAATGTAATGAAGTAATGTTCGCAATTACGTTACTGTTAACCGAGTGTCTAGCTGGATGAAGTGTCGATGAGGTAATGTTTGCTAACATTAGCCAATCTGCTAACATTTTAATAATGGCTAAGTATAATGTTAGCTAAACAGTTAGCATTATTTAGTTGGCTAATTACCCAACTGTTTAAAGTGTTGATTAGGCAGCGTTCGCTAATGCATGCCAACGCAGAAGTTTGCTAACTAGTGTAGCAACGTTAGCTTAGCATCTAGCTGGCTGACGTGTTCCTGAGGTGCTGTTAGCTTTATGACAAACATGACTATGTACGTGTTTAACATGGCCGATGAGAGAATTCTAGCTACTACATTATCGTCACTTGGTTTGGTGATGTTCTGTTGGAAGTGTCTAACTGGCTTTATTATAACGTGTTGCCGAGGCGACGTTCTGTTCGTGAAAGTACATAGTCATTGTTTCACATTATTTTTGCCTGTAGTTTTAATTTCAGAAGTCATTTTCTGGGCTTTTCGTGCTAGCGCCTTGCAGCGGCGCTGGTAAGCATGTAGCATGTCTTTGCTATGCTTTCTGATGCAGATCCTCGTGTGCACTGGGGGGGGGGGGGGGGGGGGGGGGCTGGAGTTGACCTGATTTTATATCAGAGTTGGAGCGATTTATCCTCGCTGGGGCTCGGTGACCCACTTGAATCCTGCCTCCTTTATTGTTTTGACTTTTCTCAGTCTTAACAGTAATCCCGCACTTTCTCTCGCCTCACTCCCTCCCTCACTATTCCAGTTGTGGTTTAAATGAATTTTTTCCTTTTAGCGTGAGGTTTGTAAATCTGTCAGCGTCGATGCAGCATGTGAGGAAGGAAAGGACAGTAGGTCGAGAGAATAGGCGGGGACACTCGGCACTATCAGCGATTAGGTGCAGAAAGGAAGGCACGTTAATCGTTTCCCATCTGCTGTCTCTTTCTTTTTTTTTTTAAACAGTACAGTGCTTGAGGTAAACAGAATAAAGGTTCGTGCACGTCCTCGCACCACGCACGCACAGAGCTCGTTAAAATACCCCGGGGCATTTACGGCACGATGCTAAAGGACACGCAGGGCCATTTGGATGTGAGTCAACGGGCCGTGTTCACAAACACTCGAGTCAGACCGCTCACAGCACGGCGCCAAGATAGTCCACGCAGGACGCAGTTAGCGTAACCAGACATGGCATTGATGAGTGTCGTTTAGTCATAATCGCACTGAGCCTTGTCTATCGAGCTCACTTGTGTTTGAAATGTTTTGAGCTGAGCTAATAAGGACTACCTGATTCACAGGAACAGTGCCAATCTCCGTATATATCACAAAGCACGCGGTCTGCACAGCGGATTTACGTTTAGTGACGCCTGCTAAACTTCGTAAATAAAAAGTGACACTCGCAGTGAAATGACAAATCCAGATCTTCCAGTAATGCAGCTCGTCCACTGCAGCGCATCATCCACCCTAGACACACAAGAACTCTTCACCTTTTTATTCATTAGTTTATTTATTTATATATTTGTTTTAAGATATGATTGTTATTTTGGGGTTCCATTAGGGTCCCCTGTTCTCCCTGCTCTTCTTTCATTTTCTCTTCTCTATAGATCTAGATGGTGGAGATATGATATCGGGTCGAGTGGGTGAATGTTTGTAGGGCTTATCTGATGAACTGATTACATTTTGGAATTGATCCAAACGTTGTGAAGGTCACAGCAAGGTCAAATGCCTGAAATACTTTTGTTTGACGTTGTCGTCCCCCTGCTGCTTTCTTCCTGCTAGAGGTCAAGCATAGTCATGCGTACAATGTAGTAACACAAAGGTCAGGACTTGCTGGTAGAGGAGGCGTCCCTGTACCCGCCGTTTTTGTTTGTTTTTTAATCTGAGGTTTGGTTCTCAGTGCCGTCCGTTTCAGGAACTGTGTCAAGTCTTCAGCATTTGCACATGAAACGGGGCGGCTGTGGCTCAGTCGGTAGAGCGGGTTGTCCACTAATCGTAGGGTTGGTGGTTCGAATCCCGGCCCGGGCGATCCCATGCCGTAGTGTCCTTGGGCAAGACACTGAACCCTAAGTTGCCCCCAATGGCAAGCTAGCACCTTGCATGCAGCTCTGCTACCATTGGTGTGTGAGTGTGCTCTGATTTGTAAGTCGCTTTGGATAAAAGCGTCTGCTAAATGAATAAATGTAAATGAAACAGCGCGTTCATGTTCCTCCTCATTCGCTGTACCACACGCACTTCACATTTGCATGGTGAGGCTGCGGAAGAGAAAGGGGAGAAACGACGTTTAAAAGCCGAATGAATTGGAAAACTCCCCCCGTGTATCATCAGGCGTTAATATTAATGTTTAAACATCGACCCTTGGTGGGGGAAACGTTACGCTCTTACGCAATGCCGCCTAATATGAAGTTTTGTAATAATAATTAGCAGGCGTTTTTACTCAGGATCTCGGCACTGGTGGTAAACACGCAATCCAGACCAGCCATCATTCGCTAGGAACATGGAGCTCTGCTACTGTAACCTACGAATTAAATACACGTACATACTGTTCCTTTCTGAGCCATGCGATCATGTGACCATGTTTCCCTCTCAGTGGTTTACGTTCTCACCCAGTGCCAACGCCGCTCGGCACTCTTGTTCTTGGCTGAGATCATTCTTCTTCAAGAGAATGATCTCAGCCATTTTTCAGCTGTGTGTGTGTGTGTGTGTGTGTGTTTGGTTTCTTCCCTTTTTTGGGCCGCCGCCTCTCTGCTCTGTCTTGGCGCTCGCCTTCCTTCGGCACACCTGTAACTTTTGTGTAGAATTCTACAATAGCCGGAAGCCAATCTCCAAACATGCTTGTGCTGAGAAGGGGTGTGTGTGTGTGTGTGTGTGAGCGAGAGAGAGCGTGAGCGAGCACTACTCTCGACATCACCACATCCTGCTGCAGTGTTTCTCACACACACACACACACACACACACACCAGCCACTTATTTTATAGCGTTAATGCAAAGTTATTAGTCTTAACTAGCTAAAATGTGTACAAGTGGGAGGTTCGTGTCAATGATGGTGAAATTGTGAATTCAGTGTCGTAAGATTATCTTGGGGGATCATATTAATAATTTAAGTTACTGAAGTGTGACCTTGTGACATGGGTGGCTGCTAAATGAGCAGTGCGATTAAACTTCCTGTCGGTGCAGGAAGTAGGCTTTGGATGAAATGGTTTTTGTGCAGCTCAAATGTGCCTGCACTCAGTGAATGGAAAAACCTATTTAGACGTGTGTGTGTGTGTGTGTGTGTCACATGTGGCTGATGTCTTCTGGAAGTCATTGTGAAGGACATTAACATGTGTACTTTAATCAGAGACGAGTGTGTGGTTTTCAATCAGGGTGTGGCATGCACCTGTGTGTGTGTGTGTGTGTGTGTCGGCTACTATTGCTCAAATCCAACTTCAAATACACTTTATTTTATACTGTTGCTTTTTTCCCAAAGCAGCTCAGCCCTGGACCTTGGCACTGGGCTCATGTGGACCCCATTGAGCTGTAGTGTAAAGTATTGTGCTGTAGTGGACTGGGTTTGGGTGGGGGATCGGGGGTTAAGTTGTCTGTAGTGTTCTGTGGTGCACACTGGGGCGGGTAGTGAACTGACCTGGGTTGTGTTGAGGAGTAATTGAACACAAGTGTGAATGTAATCAGTGCAGTGCAGTTTGGCATAGTGTGCTGTAGTTCACCTTAGTGGGCTGTACTGGAACATCGTAATTTGTAGTGAGTTGTAGTAGTGGGCTGTACTGGAACATTGTAATTTGTAGTGAGTTGTAGCAGTGGGCTGTACTGGAACATAGTAATTTGTAGAGGACCATAATGGGTTGTAATTATCAATTTGTATAGCGCTTTTTTACAATGGTACATTGTCTCAAAGCAGCTTTACAGAAATATCATTTTTACATTTACAAGCGACTTAATAATGAGATCACATTCACACACCAATGGTAGCAGAGCTGCCAGCTTGCCATTGGGGGCAACTTAGGGTTCAGTGTCTTGCCCAAGGACACTTCGGCATGGGATCACCCGGGCCGGGATTCGAATCGCCAACCTCACGGTTAGTGGATTAGCGGACAACCCGCTCTACCGACTGAGCCACAGCCGCTGGAACGCAATAGATTGTAGTGGGCTGTACTGGAACGCAATAGATTGTAGTGGGCTGTACTGGAACATAGTAATTTGTAGTGGACCATAATGGGTTGTAGTGGACTGAATTGGAACACAATAGATTTTAGTGGGCTGTACTGGAACATAGTAATTTGTAGTGGACCATAATGGGTTGTGGTGGACTGAATTGGAACACAATAGATTTTAGTGGGCTGTACTGGAACATAGTAATTTGTAGTGGACCATAATGGGTTGTAGTGGACTGAATTGAAACACAATAGATTGTAGTGGGCTTTACCGGAACATAGTAGATTTTAATGAGTTGTAGTGGATCATAATGGGTTGTAATGGAACTCTGTAGATTGTAGTGGATTGTATCTTGCTGTGTTGCATGTCTCAGAGGCAGCTGACTGTAGTTCATCAGTAACTAGACTGAGGTGGACTTTGACTCATGACCTCACACTGCTCTGTCAGTACTGTACTAGTCCACTTGTGATCACAGATAAAAGCAGGTACACACACGCACTCTCCCCCTCTCACACACACACGCAGAGCGCGGTGTAACTCTTACTATAATAGAAGTGATGACGTGACCTCACGTCCCGACTGATCTGCGTATCCGCTCCGGATTAAAGGTAAAAGCGTCGTGGATTTAATTATATGCTTGTTCACGCCGCGGCGGTCTGACCCTGAAAGGACGGAATGGGTAAGTGTGCGTTCGTGCCTTTGAGGTGAGGCTCAGACGTGCAGAGACGAGTGAAAAGGTGAATGAAAAACCACTCGGCCTGCATTCTTTCCCAGTCATTAAAAAAAAAAAAAAGAGCGCGAGAGAAACCAAGGCCTCTAATACAGACCCTGACGCCGCGTCTTCACGAGCCCCCGGGCTGCTGTATTACTGCTAGACCAGCTTTATCTGTGTAAACACTATCGAACCACACGCTAGCGAGCCAATGGGAGTCAACACCTCCGCAGGCCCCACCTCCAAAATCACCACGGTCGAGTTGGAGCGGGAAAATCTGTAAGCTATGCAAAAATAGTATCATATCGTGGTACGTGAAGACGTCTGTGATGCGCGAGATGTATCGCGTTTTATGTCGAGACTTCAGGAATGTAGATGCTAGGTCTGATTTTTCCTCTCGTCGCATCAGTGCTTCAGCGCTGAAGGACTGGCGCCGTGGCTCATTCAGCCTGGTTTTAAGTCTCCTCAGGAAGACAGTACATTCTTTTATTTCATTTATTTATTTAATCCCCCCCCCCCCCCCCCCGTACACCACAATTTGCAAACGACAAAATAGCTTTCTCTGTCGGTCATTTCCTTTTTATCCTTTTATGATCCTCTCGCGTGCTCGACAGCTTCACAGTTCTGTTCAGCGAAGCAGGATGTCCTGTGTGTACTCGTCCGCCACTGTGTCCTGCTCTCTGTCCATCAGTGGAGAGAGAGAGAGATGCATGTGGTTAAATGAGGGCAGTGATCAGGCGTCTGCGTGAGGAGCCACAGTCGCCACACTGCCACTTTACAAACCGCTGCGATCCGATTGGACGTTAAGATGAAAGTGGTTTTAATTTGTTAAAGTGGTCGTGTTCATGAGCCGTAGCGGTGATGCCGAATTAACACTGGTGAGAATAGTCAGTAATACATATAATACAACACGAGGAGGTTGAGGGTTAACTTGGTTTAGCTTTATTTCATATTTCTGATCTTCCATCTACTGTGTATGCTCACTCATATATACAGTGGTACCTCGACATACGAGTTTAATTCGTTCCGCATCCTTGCTCGTATCTTGAATTACTCGTATCTCGAAGCAAATTTCCCCATACAAAACAATTGAACTACCATTAATCCGTTCCAACCCCAAAATGACCGCTAAGTGTCTAAAAGCCGTGACACTCTGTGTGTTATTACCGCAAAGCGTGTAAAAGCCGCGACACTCGGTGTGTCATTACCGCTAAGTGTGTAAAAGCCGCGTCACTCGGTGTGTTATTACCGGCCGACCTGCTAAACCGAACTCGTATCTCGAATTTCGCTCGTAACTCAAAGCAAAAAATCACTTGCTCGCCGGCTCGTATCTCGAAAAACTCGTATGTTGGGGCACTCGTATGTCGAGGTACCACTGTATATATAATATATATATATATATATATCACAACACTCAGGCTTTCTGGACTATTAATGTTCAATCACTTCTAGGACTCCTGCTTGATTATTTTTAATGTAATTATAAAATAGATGTAAAAAAAATTAAGCTAGCTGTAAGTGATGTGCATTTAATTAGACTGTTAGACATCGTAAATATTCATGTGATAGATTTTTTATGTTTTTGATAGTATTTGGATTGTTTGTTTACTTCGTAACAGTATCGTGAGCGAATAGAAAAAACAAAAGAAACACAGCTGTGTGATCGGGGTTCACAGAAATCTCTGGGGTGATTCGGACCTGAATCGATGCACCATGCTGACACGGCGTGTCTACATCTGGGGATTTTCCCTCAGTGTTCCTTGGAGCTCATTTGGGTTTTTTTTTTGTTTGTTTGGTTTTTTTTTTAAAACAAAGCATTTTTTAAGCCACGCCTAATTCAGGTTTGGATATGAAATCTGTGGAGGACATTAGAGATGCAGGTAGTGTCATCGACTAGAAGTGACTGGTAGACTCTCTCCTTCAGTGACTGTACTGTCAGTAAAAATAAACCTAAAGGGAGGAGAAACCCCTAAGGAAAGGAAAAGGGGAGGAGGAGAAACCCCTAAGGAAAGGAAAAGGGGAGGAGGAGAAACCCCTAAGGAAAGGAAAAGGGGAGGAGAAAAACCCTACAGAAAGGGGGAGGAGAAAAGCTCTAAGGAAAGGGGGAGGAGAGGGGTGGGGAAAACCCTAAAGAAAGGGGGAGGAGATAAACCCCAAAGAAAGAAAAAGGGGAGGGGGAAAGAAAAAAACCCTAAGGGGAGGGGGAGATATACCCCAAAGAAAGGAAAAGGGGAGGGGGAAAGAAAAAAACCCTTTAAAAATGGGAGGGGGAGGAGATATACCCCAAAGAAAGGAAAAGGGGAGGGGGAAAGAAAAAAAACCCTAAAGGAAGGGGAGGGGGAGGAGATATACCCCAAAGAAAGGAAAAGGGGAGGGGGAAAAACGAGAAGTCATTCCCGCAGCTGCTCAGCCCGCTTTTCTGCACCGATGCTCATATTTGGCCTTTTATAGTCCTCTTCACTCCAGTCCACAATCCATCCATCAGCTTTATTGGTTCTTTGAGAGGGAGGGGGAGAGCGAGAGGCGCTGGACTGGAATGGAATGAACGCAGCGTGGATTGGAGGAGGAGACGAGAACAAAAAAAAACATAAAAACTCCAGGAACGTGTGAGGGAGTGAAGTCTGTCTTCATGATCAAGTGGTTTTAATCAGAGCGGTGAAATACCTGGCCTTCCTTCTGCTACTGCTGTTCCTCTGAGAGCAAAAGGTGATCACGGGTCACTGGCCGTCTCTCGGCAACCGCGCCGCAGTCCTGGATATGAGACGACGCTGTCCGGTACTTCGCTTCAGCGCTAATGTGTGCGTTAGGCTACAATCCGTCATGTTATCCGATTCCTCAGGGTATATTCACTGGGGGGAAGGGGAGGGGGACGGACGTGTTAGAAAAGCTCTGTTTTATCAAGGGCGTTCACGATCGTGTAGCGTTTCCTCTCCGATTTAGTTCAGGATTCTGTCAGAGGAGAAATGGACGGCTAAAATTAGCCATGCGGCTCCCGGGAGTCGTCCAGAGTGACTGATTTAACTGTGTCATGACTGTGTGAGGACAGGACACACTCTTCCTGTCTCTCCGGCTGCTTTTTTCTTGTCTTCAAAAGACTTGACGAAAGATCTGATCTCGTCGCGTACGTGTAAACGGCTCGGTCCCGGTTTCTTCCACATCCGATACGGGCCGCGCTCCCACGAGGCCCTAAAATCCGGCACGTGTCGGATATGTGATGTGACGTGTGGTGTGTTGCAGAATTTTTGTTGGCTAAATGATCTATCGTGGTGCGTATCGTAGGAGCGCCCTTGAGTACTGTGATGTGATATATTTTCGTCATGTCGCTGGACCTAACTGTTCGTTATGCGGTGACGCGTGAATCCTGGAGGATAAAATAAATAAATTTGTGTTTGCTGTCTGTGGAGGGATAAAACTGCAGGGCAGCTACTGGGGGTCGCAGCAGGCGGCGAATCGGATATGGGTCCGGTCTGGAATATATGTAATGGTATGTAGGTCGGGTCTGTGTGGAAAATGTGTATGAAGGCCCGCAGTGTCTTGTCATTATGTGGCGCGTACTGTAGCTACATCAACTCTGTAGATCAGACCAGAGCATGGTTTTACAAGTGTCCTTTGACCGCTCTTTTAAAATAAAAAAGGTGTGGCGTTTTACTTTATCGCACCACCTTATCCTCCACCCGTCCATCTGAAACCGGAGATTATACGATTCCGTGTTCGAGCGTATGGCTTTTTTATTACCTCTCGTATGACTCGCTCTGCAGTCTGCATGAACTGCTGTTCTGGATTCGGCCTGAGAGGGGTGGGGGGGTGTGGGTTTGTTTGATGTGCCACTCCCATCTGATTTTAAAATATAATGATCCATTTGACCCAACCGGTTTTCAGATTGGCTCGTGTCAGACGACTTCCTTGTTCTTCAATGAAGAACTTTGGAGCTCTCCGGTAGTCCGGAGGTCAAGAATGTTCTGGACACTTTCAGAACGTCACACGACTCGCGGGGAATTTCCCACCAGATTCGGCGCTGTTCTGGAATTTTTCCCGTCTGTCCCATCCTAGTGTGTATAGTCATAAAAACCTCCAAGACGTTCTGGAGTGTTCTCTGTAATTGTAGAAGTTTGGAAAGTATCCCGACTGAAGGGCATTTTCCATAAGGGTCCGATGGCTGTACAGTTGGTGAGGTTTTAGGTCTTTTTTAGTTAACGGCGTTCTGGAATGTTCTCTCCATCGCAAGTCCTTTCTCACGTTCTGAGTTCGGGTATTTTCTCTCAAACTGTGTATGCGTCTATCTAGAGGTTCTCACGAGGACTTCATACAAGTAGCAGGAGCGTTTCTATAACGTTCTAATAGCTGTACGGTTTCAGATCTTCACGGCCGTTTTAGCGCTCCGGTTCTGATCATCATTCTGATGATCCGGAATGTTCCTACGTTTTTTACATCTAAAATTGACATTTTAATAAACAAAATCAAATTAAAAAAACCGCTAGTGGTTTGGTGGGCTGGGGAATTTGAAGCTCCTGTAGCCTTTAGTAAAAAGTTTAGCGCTGTATAACCCACACGTCGTTGTTCACCGTCTCAGACTTGTAGGCTGTAGCGTTTCCTCTCGGATGTAGTCCACCAGTACGTGAGATGGTGGAGAAATGGACCGCTAAAATTAATGAAGCGGTGATTCTCACAGGAGTCTCCCAGTGGGACTGGTTTAAACTGAGGCGTTAGTAGCGTTAGCCTTGTGACTCGAGAGCGAGAGATCAGAAGGCGTGAGGGAGGGGTTGGGGATTGTGTACGTTTCATTTGTAGCTAAACGGCTCCCTTGAGTCCCCGAGCCATGCGTTTATAATGGAACTGGGTGTTTAGTCTGACTAGAATTTAAAGGCAGGAATGTAAGGTTCTGGTAAGCGGATCGTGCCAGCTGTTACACGTTAGTCACTGTTAGCAATGTTAGCATTCTTCTGTGACGTGTTCCCTTTTTTTTTTTTTTGTCTTCCCGCTGTTCGGGTCCTAATCCAGCCGACTCATTAGCTCGTTGCTGACCGGACCGGTCAGAGGGCAGTGCGCTCATAGAGCACGTGTTTCGGGTTGAAGGTGAGGAGCAATGCGTTATATCATGAGGTCTCGTCGACGGAATAAAAAGAGTGATGTGGAGAAAAACTATTATACACACGTGTACACGGTTTCCTACTACAATAAGGAACACGTTTTCATCCCCCCCCCCCCCCCCCCCAAACTTTGTTCTGTTGCATAATATGGACTTTGATCGGACAGTGTGTGCTCACTCTGTCTACATGTAGCTTCTTCAAAGGCGTTTTGGGGGAATAATGTCCACTTGGTTCGTGTTTGCTACTCCCACGGTTATGTTTCCATGTCCTCAGTCGCTGGTGATGTGTTGCAGGGAAAATATCAGCAGATATTTTCGTTTACATGGACAACAATAATCTGATATTAAGACGATACTCTGATTAAGACACTAGCATGTAAACAGAGATTATTGATGACCTTAATCTGATTAAAGTCAAACTCGAAGTAAACCCAAATGGAATTAAGACAGGTGGAGTTCTCCTGTTTTAGTCGCATTATTGATGCGTGTTACAGACATGTAAACACCTTAATCACACTATTAACGTATTGTGAGGGTTTTCACCGCATTGTGTGACAGGACACGGATCACACACGGCAGCGCTCAACCGTTTGACGGCAAACGAGAGTTCGGCTGCGTCCCAAACCACGTACTTATCTACTACTGTACGCGTGTATGTAGTAGGTGAAATACATGTATCTCGGCTACTATATAGACGGTCAGTACCCGGTTTGGGACGCAGCCCACGGCTTCAAGCAGTCGTCTATTAGCACGTACAGCATGACAAATAATTAACTGCACTTAAAGCGTTTGTAAAAACATTAAATAAAAACACCCAAAACTGTATACGATACCATATCGAAAACCAACTGTATGTTAATGTGTGAAATTCTGGAGTGACGGCGTGGCGCGGTGACGTAATGACGTGTGTCGTTAATCCATCCATGTTCTATAACATGTAAAACCTGAATATGAAAGGAATATTCTAAAAGCGACTCATGTAAACACCTTAATCAGAATATTGTCTTATTCAGAATAAGGTCAATAATTAGATTACTGCCGTCCGTGTAAACCTTGTGATTGATGGCGAGAGAGGCGGGATCACGATGGGCGTACGTGAGCGGGTCAAAAACAAGCGAGGAACCATTGTTTAGCTCTTGATGAGGCGAGAGTATGACAGGAATGTGACCCTGGCAGTCGGAATAAACGGAGAGTTTATCATTTCAGTGATTGAGGAGGGGGGCTGTAGGAGGAAAAGGAGGGGGTGGTGCTACTTTTAGGGCTCCACTAAGTTGGAATACAGGAAGAGTCGTGATGGGAGTCAGCTGTCGGGGTCAGAGTTTAGAGACTCTGTGTCGGGGGAGGGGGGGTGTCGTGAGAAGAAAAGTCCTGCTGTCTTGAGGGGGGGGGGGTGTGTTTGTGTTTATGCGATATGGTGAACATCTCTGTTTGGATTGACTTCTCTCTCTCACGCGCACACACACTGAAAGATGATTTACAGCCTGCAGGTTAATCTGATTACAGGAGTTACTACAGCTTTCATTTGAGTAGCGTTATTATTCACAACCATCAAAACTCCTCGAGTCACTCAGGCTTCAGTCAACCAATCACAATATAGAACTCGATGAGAAATTTCCACCGTGTACAGCATGTTAGAAAGGTGATGGTCGTGCTCCCTGGGAATGATGGTTCAACTAGCGGCGTTGCTCGTTGAGGCGTAGCGACTCTCGTTATAGGCAGTAAAAACCCTGGGCCGCTAATCAGATTACTAAACACGTTAATCACATTATTGACCGGAGCTGAGGTAAAGTTCAAGAGATGTGCGAAAGGAACAGAATCTCCTGTCCGGATTAAACCACGATAGAAACCATCGTTATCGTTCAGTCAGATGTTGCTCATAGCTTCAGGGCTAATATGTGGCCTAAAAGGCAGTCATTTTATTTGTTTGTTTTGTTTGTTTATTTTTAATCAGTTACAAATGCTGCCTTGAAACCGTGACAAAAGCTCACGAAAGCACTAGGATCTTTCATGTCCGAGCTGAACGTGTAGCAGGCTGTGCTGAAAGAAACCAGCTGCTGTTTGTGCTAGCTTAAGCGTGTTTGTAGCAGCAGGAGTGTGTTAGCCTCATGCCGAGCGGGAATGCTAATGGCGTGAGGAGTGAAAGCCAGAGCTCGGCTAATTGCTTTCCTTTTCTGAAAGCCGCAGGCCTTTCTCAAGGAGCCTCCGATACTGCTGAAAACCTGTCGAGTCACCTCTGCCTCGGTTAGCACTTTGCAGGAAGGAGCACTCGAGCATGGGAAAGGAAGAGAGGCCTTCTGGGTCGTGTCAGGGCTTGTAGCGACGAGGTCGTTCTAACCATGTTTCTGCTCCCTAGATGACAAGTGTGTCGGTGCAGCGTGTCCAGAGCGCCCTCTTCAATCGCGTACGGTTCCATCCAGCACCCGATTTCACTCTCACGCCTGCGGGTGCGCCGACACGTTGCTTTACACACGGGCGGGGATTCTTTAAAAGTCGATTTGGCACGCCTGCGATCAACAAAGCAATTTGTCCAAATGACAAACTGAGAGAGCCAACAGAGTGAGAGAGAGAGCCTTCTCCCAGAGGAACGAGTCTGGTCCCAGAAAAGGACTCTGATTGGTCGGAGAGCGAGCGAGTGAACCGTTCCACACACACACACTGAACTGTGCATTCCTGAAGTCCTGTGTAAGATCTAACGTTTTACAGGCTTTTGTGTTTTTCCCAGAAAGAGATGTTGCAAATGTTTTGGAGTCGAACCAACATCTCTCCACCGTTCACCCTGGTATTAATATTGTCCAATGAGAGGCGAGGTCACTTCAGAATACTCCGTGGCGTGTTGTTTTTTTTGTAACGCTCTAACCTCTAGAGCTGGTTTTACCAGTGTGTGTCGAGCCTTGCGTTCTGCCACTGCGGTGTAGTCACTCGACATCCAGACTAATGCACTTAATCAGGACATTATCAACACGTTCCTCACGCCGAACCGAGCGATATTGCACCCAAGGCGCGTGATGGGCGGGGGGAGGGTTTGGGACGGGCGTGAAAGGCGTGTGTCGGTTGAGCGACACGGCTCTGTGCGTCTCGGTCTCTTTCACCGGGTTATTATCGAGGGCGAGGCTGCACGAGCTTTCAGTTTGCACAGTAATGTGTTGAAAATAAACCCGGACAGCGCTGATGTTTCTACACCGCTGTGAGAATCGGCGTAAATGGTTCTGATGCTTTTCTTCGACTTCTAGAAGATACACATTTGATATGGAGATTTATCTATCTATTTATTTATTTATAGATTTGGTTTTAATCAATAAACATTTATTTATTTATTTGTTTATTTTATGGACTCTGTTCATCCAGCAGCACGACAGATTTCGATCACATGGTCGTATGTGTGTCAGAGGAAATGTTGGCTCTTTACCGGAGGGGTTTCCACCGATTGGGCGTGTCACTATAAGAGGATTTGAGAGAGCTTTATGGAGATTATTTAGTAGCTTACTGGTAAAGGAAATTGTAGAGATGTGTATGTTTTTATATATAAATAGCCACAGTTTCATTGTCATCTTTATTGTAATATATATTTCTACACATTTGTTAATGTAATAACGATTGACGGTGTGCTGGTTCTTCTACCCCTTTGTCTAACTTCATCTCTCTTGATCTGGTTTCCCCTCAGCAACCATGTCGGCTGCAGATAAGTACCTGTACGTGGACCGCTCGGTCGTGAACAACCCGCTGGCGCAGGCCGACTGGGCCTCCAAGAAGCTGGTGTGGGTTCCGTCCGAGCGGCTGGGCTTCGAGGCCGGCTCGCTCAGGGAGGAGCACGGCGACGAGGTGGTGGTGGAGCTCGCCGACACGGGCAAGAAGATCCGCATCAACAAGGACGACGTCCAGAAGATGAACCCGCCCAAGTTCAACAAGGTGGAGGACATGGCCGAGCTCACGTGCCTGAACGAAGCGTCCGTGCTGCACAACCTGAAGGAGCGCTACTACTCCGGCCTCATCTACGTAAGTCCGTTCTATCCTCCACGCCGCGAGGTGTTTTTAAGATGGAAAATACCTACATTTATTCATTTAGCAGACGCTTTTATCCAAAGCGACTTACAAATGAGACACCTTCACACAACAATGGTAGCAGAGCTGCATGCAAGGTGCTAGCTTGCCATCGGGGGCAACTTAGGGTTCAGTGTCTTGCCCAAGGACACTTCGGCATGGGATCACCCGGGCCGGGATTCGAACCACCAACCCTACGATTAGTGGACAACCCGCTCTACCGACTGAGCCACAGCCACTCAGCGGTCACGGGGAATTTAAACACGATGTACGAAGCATTTTATTTTTCCTGCGCCGAAAGAAAAAACGCCGTGCTTAAGCAACGCCGCACGCCGTGTATCCTAAACGAGCTAAGATAACCGCCCGCTAACATGGAGGCCCTATAGCACCGACACACGGGGGTGTTACTCGGGGCTTAGACTCTGCTGCTGAACAAATGATTTCAGCCAGTTATCTGGATGGAGAGAGGAGGAGATGTGTGGGTGTGAGAGAGAGCTATGAAGTTAGAGAATGTGTGCAGCTGCTGGAAGAGATTAGCCGTGTATCGGATCAGCTCGTGGTTGCCTGGACTCCATCCAGTCCTGCGTCTCCCTGCACACCGTCCTAATCACCCATCCCAGAATGCTTGTCACTGACCCCACACACACACACACTGTGGGAGGGAGGGAGGGAGGATGTGTTCTCCTTGTTTAGAGTTCAGCAGTAAACAGGAAACTCAAGGGAACGATATAGAGCAGGGAGGAGGAGGAGCAACATCTCTACAAAGACTGAGCAGGGAAAAAGGAGTGTGTGTGTGTGTGCGTGTGTGTGTGTGCGTGTGTGTGTGTGCGTGTGTGTGTGCGTGTGCGTGCGTGCGTGTGCGTGCGTGCGTGCGCGTGCGTGCGCGTGATTCCAGGCCCCGAACATACCTCACTCCTGATTGTTAGACTGTACACACTGAGATCATGAGATGTTTGAGCAGAGTGTAATAATTGGGTTATGATCCCGGGCTCCTGGTCTGTCGCTGCTCCGGCCTGCTCACTACACACGACCCACCCCCCGTCAGTCCAGACCCCCCGGCTCACCGGACACGCTCTGGTTTATCAAAATTAGTGCATTAGTGCGCCGGCTCGACCCCCGGGGCATTAGTGCGCCGGCTCGACCCCGCTCGTAGGCGGCCCTTCTACATAAACGATGTAATATTTCATTCTGAAAAATAAGAGGAAGAAAGATTTATTTATTTATTACATTTTTATTTATAAATTAAATGTATGGAATATGAAAAATCTATTTTAAAAAAGGTTACCATGTCACAGTTTTCAAGATTAAGTGTAGGATTGTAGCATCGTTACCATTAAGATCATGCTTTGAAGTAAACGTAGAGGGGTTAGGGGCGGGGGTGGGGCAATATGACAATGTCTTCTCATGATTCCTGAAGATAGTTCTACAGTAGTGTGTGTGTGTGTGTAGACGTACTCCGGGCTGTTCTGCGTGGTGATCAACCCGTACAAGAACCTGCCCATCTACTCGGAGGAGATTGTGGAAATGTACAAGGGAAAGAAGAGGCACGAGATGCCGCCGCACATCTACGCCATCACAGACACGGCATACAGGAGCATGATGCAGGGTGAGTGTGTAGCGCACGCACACACTCCCAACATGTTCTCGGGATGTTAGCCTTCCGAGAAGTCCAAAATATCCTGCTTCCTGTGTGTGGAATGAGCACTCCCTGTTAGAGAGGCTTGTGTAGAATAGATACAGTCACACCGAAACACAAAGCTAACCACCTTCTTCTCTTCCAGACCGTGAGGATCAGTCCATCCTGTGCACGTGAGTGAGACGCCTCAGCAGACACAGCCACAGCTTTACTGCAGAGTATACACGATGCGATACTGTGCGTGTGTGTGTGTGTGTGTGTGTGTGTGTTCAGGGGTGAGTCTGGAGCTGGGAAAACCGAGAACACCAAGAAGGTCATTCAGTATCTGGCCCATGTGGCTTCTTCTCACAAGACCAAGAAAGACCAGGTTAGATCTGTCTGACTGTGTCTGTCTGAGACTCTCTCTCTCTCTCTGGGTCTGTCTGAGACTCTCTCTCTCTCTCTGGGTCTGTCTGAGACTCTCTCTCTCTCTCTGGGTCTGTCTGAGACTCTCTCTCTCTGGGTCTGTCTGAGACTCTCTCTCTCTGGGTCTGTCTGAGACTCTCTCTCTCTGGGTCTGTCTGAGACTCTCTCTCTCTGGGTCTGTCTGAGACTCTCTCTCTCTCTCTCTCTGGGTCTGTCTGAGACTCTCTCTCTCTCTCTCTCTCTGGGTCTGTCTGAGACTCTCTCTCTCTCTCTCTCTCTGGGTCTGTCTGAGACTCTCTCTCTCTCTCTCTCTCTGGGTCTGTCTGAGACTCTCTCTCTCTCCTCTCTGGGTCTGTCTGAGACTCTCTCTCTCTCTCTCTCTGGGTCTGTCTGAGACTCTCTCTCTCTCTCTGGGTCTGTCTGAGACTCTCTCTCTCTCTCTCTCTCTCTCTGGGTCTGTCTGAGACTCTCTCTCTCTCTCTCTGGGTCTGTCTGAGACTCTCTCTCTCTCTCTCTGGGTCTGTCTGCGTGTGTGTTTAAATGTGATGAGTATGTCCCACTACATGAGCCTTGATGTGGGCGTGGCTCATTGTGTGGGTAGAAGTGTTTAGTTCAGCATGGTTTTTATCCTCTTAGTGTTCATGTTGAAAATATTCTTCATCTGCAGC
Organism: Noturus placidus; assembly: GCA_022414735.1. Lineage (NCBI taxonomy): Eukaryota > Metazoa > Chordata > Actinopteri > Siluriformes > Ictaluridae > Noturus > Noturus placidus. The sequence continues at coordinate 46,734 of JAFFST010049909.1, forward strand.
GTAATGTTTAAACACAGAACACTTCCAATGTTGCTGTCAGTAGCTTAGCCATTTAATTCAAATAAAACTAG